>BPLR01018798.1:0-57304 GCA_021605095.1 Caerostris extrusa
TACATGGAGTTACATTTAGCGATTGCGGCTAATTTCTTATCAAAAATAAGTCGTTCATTTTTTTAATACAATACTCTTTAAAATTATTTTTATAGCACTCTATCATACTACGTGTAGTATACATGATAATGGGTTTCAGTATTAATCGAATTCGTTTTTATTTTAATGTTTTGTAATTATAAACACTTCAATTGTTTTTTTTTATAAAATATTGTTAGAATTCCTATAATTTCATAAAAACTAAAAGTACTGATTTAAAAATGTTTACTTCCGCATATGAAGCGAAAAAAATATTCAAATAAAAGAGGACACTAATAAATTCAGTCTTTAGTACAATGCAACTTATTTTAGATTTGATGCAAAAATACAGTATCATAAGTTCGTTAAAATATATGTCGTTCTCCTAAATAGGATGGAAAATGTCTCATTTCTCAAGGCAGGTTACATTTTTCTCTTATTGGAAAACACAGGAGAGGACAGAAAAGTAATTCACAATTTTTGAGAATTTCCTAACAGCAATAGGAAAAGGTGTGAAAATCTTCTTGCGGAAATTTGATGAATACTTAGAAATTAGATGTAAAATTATATGAACCCCTCATTGAAAATTAGATGTAAACATATATGAACCCTCATTGAAATTAGATGTAAACATATATGAACCCTCATTGAAATTAGATGTAAACATATATGAACCCTTATTGAAATTAGATATAAACATATATGAACCCCATTAAAATTAGATGTAAAAATTATATGAATCCTTACTGAAATTAAAAATAAGCATATTGGAATTTGGTGAAATCATTTTCTTGTAAAAGTGCACGCCAATGTTTAAAAATAAACAAATTTGCTGTTTGTTTTAGACATTACAATTGTTTACACAAACAAATACAAATTATTTAGATAAAAGCATAATCTGAAAGATATAAGGGCTAAAGCAAATTCTACAAGTACTTAGAGTAACTATTCTGATTACTTCATATATGACATTCAAGTAGGACAAAACTGGTGCGTACGCAAATGTCCTCACGTCCACCATGTTTAGAGTTTGATAAAATAGCAAGAACAACAATGCATTGTTACAAATTTAAACAAATTCTGTTTAGATAATAGAAATGTGGTTGTGTTTTGTTTGAATTTCACTTGTGAATGTATAAGAATTGAATCATTAGAGTTAGCTAAATAAATACTGAAGTATTTTAAAAAATATCGCTAAATATCTAATAAAAAAAAAAGCACTCATATATTGGAGAAAAATATTTTTCTCACTTTTTTTTCTTTTTTTTATAATATAATAGATAGATTCCTACAGTCTTTTAATAGATCCCTATCCGCCATGATTTATTGAAAAAAAAATGGTAAATGAAATGTACAAAATTAAGATTCAATAATGCTTAACATATTGTGCAACTCTAACATTGTACTTTAGTAAATCATTATGCAAGTTTATGAAATCTTTGCTCGACATTTTTATGTAGTCATATCAGAAATAAGTTCAAATTAATATCAATTTGGGACATAGTAAAAAATACCCATGTGATTGCAGAAGGGAATTCGCTGGAGGCGTACTCTGCAGTTACTGCTGATAGCCAACGGCCATACCATGCTGAATATACCGGTTCTCGTTAGATCACCGAAAAGTCAAGCATGATTGGGCGCGGTCAGTACTATGGTGGGGTGACCACCTGGGAACACCGCGAGTGCCGTTGGCATTCACAAATTTGGGACCTGAATGGCCGAGTGTCTAGCGCTCTGCCGCTCGATGCCACAGGTTTCGGGTTCGAATCCCGGCGGTGCCATGGAGGTTTGTAGTGGTTCGAATCCACTTTAAGCCGTAGGTCCCGGTCTCCCATGACTGTAAGAGCGTCACGGAGCCAAAGTCAGACTTCTACCTACGGGTGCTCCATCACAACAGAAGCTGCTTCCTTCCTCTTCAATCATGAGTACGTATGGGCTCGTGGGCTTGGCCAGCCAAGTGGGATAAGAAACAACAACAACAACAACTTCTTTCAGAAATGAAAAGAATTGTTGACGAGTATTGCTACCTGTATAAGCATCTTGCACCAGTAGCGTACTTGAGGTGAGTTTTATAAGTTTTCTTCCATGTGACACACAAATGTTATGCACTTACCCCTAAAAGTTATTCCAGAAGGCAACGTCCTTCCTTTATTACCTGTTAGTGTACTACACGGCATATGCAGGACACGAGGTACAAGTCCTAGAGCTCCCATTATAGAGATTGATTTTTGCAGAGAGGGATAGCATTTAAACGGATACTTATGTTGATTTTTGTTAGTTGCGTGATTTACCGTCATTGCTTTCAGAAATAATTCGATGGTGGTTATGACAATTTCATCTCACTATAGCAGTAGTATAGACTCACAGTATGTGCAAACTCACACTTACACATCTATAATCAAACTACCTGAAGTAATTTACTGATGGTCTTCCTTTTTATATGCAAATGCAGGTCAATTACACATTCAAATTTTCCAGGAAGTACGTAGAGGATTATTATTATGGCGTGAGTTGCCTTATTGCTTACAGAAATAAAGAAATTCGATGGTAATTATGACAATTCCAATGTGTACAGTAATATAGACACACAGAACAAGCGTCTCCCATCGATAGTTCAGACTACTTGAAGTAGTTTACTGGGTTTTCTTCCTTTTGACATGCAAATGCAGGTCAGTTACACCTTCAAGTTTTCAGAAAGGCAACCCGTCGGACATAAGTAGAAAAAAAGAGATTCAGTAATGCATAGTAGAAATATCCATTTAATTTTTACTATACAGAAGCAATTAAAATATTAAATAAGATAGTAACAAATTAAAACTGAAAAGAATGAACATCAAAGTATTAAATAAATAAATAATAGTTTATCTAATAACCAAAGAATTCAATTCAACTATTTCACGCATTTCGTAAAACTTTTATTTTATGTTAAGATACATGGCTTTTGAAAGCAAAGTTTGTACCAATCTTCCTTTAGTTAAAATAGTTTTTAATTTTTTTTTTTTAATTTTAATTCTGTTACATTAATTGTTTCATTTGCTGTCTTTTAAATATTAATTAAAAAGAGTTCAAAAAAATCTTTAGACATCATAAATGAAAATAAAATAATCTTAAAGCTATTAGGTCTTGGATGATTTAACTGTTTATATGTCATCAAATAGTAAAACAACTATCGCCGCCTATCCTTTTAAAGAGGCCAAGTACGCTTTAATATTAGATCAATTCCACTTTTATTGAAGGCGAAGTTATTGCAAATTTAGAAATTACACTATTTATTTCTATGGTGTGTTTAAATTCGCACTTATTCAGCGTACACTATGGTGAACTAGAACTTGAACTACTAGAACTTGGTGAATAAGTAGAAATTGTTTCTTAAAATTAAATTTTAAAATTTATTATTAGTATTTTGAAATGAAAAATATCTTCCATAATGATTTTCATCCTAAGAATTATTATATGATATGTTTTTACTTCTGGGTACACTTGAAAGTCTCAGCAGTTCACTGATGGACTAAGGGAATGATGCCTTGAAGAGGAGTATCAAGGAAAGGTCCATAATTTCATGTCGTTTCCACATTTGCGGTACTCTTACCAGATAATCGTTGCGGTACAAACTGTCCCAGTCGCCATCGTGTCCTTGTTTCTAAAAGCAGTAATAACAATATTAACGGATTCGAACCTGCGATTCAAGGAACATCATACGAATACATTTCATTCTTTCTTCTTTTTTGTATTGAACATCGGTGGATCTTATGTCCTACTTATATATCCCACGAACAGCCCATCCACGCTAGAGCAACGTCATTCGGGAGGACTTTTAGGGTGAGCTGTCCTGCATTTGTGTGCAGCATATTTCAAGGTCTCTGGGCGAAATCTGTTCTCCAATTTGACTTGATAGTACGGTTGTGAAAGCATTTTTCTGGAAGAAATCCTTCCAAAATTTAAACTATTCAAAGTGCTCCAAGTGAAGTTCGTAATCGGCTGTGGTTTTCCTCTTGATGATGCACCAGTCCATTTCAGAATCCCGTGCATACAGTTTATTATTTAATTTGAAAAGTATTTTTCAGGAAGTTAATTAGGTATAATATTTTATTAAATGCATTGATTGATTATATTTATTGGTATTTATTTGATTAAAATGTATTATAATTATTAAATTTATTCATTTTATAGATTTCAGAAAGAAAGTCTTTAATCTGTTTTAAATATCCAATAATTGAATATCTTTTCACGTGAATAGTGTGAACAAAAGTTGCTTGGTCTGAAAATGGACAAGCTATGGCAAATCAGAAGCTTATCCTGAAATGAGGTCCTGGTGGTGGATGGATGGGTGTGAATGGATGTCGTGGATACTTGTGAATGATTCGGAATCCACGTGAAACTGTAGGTCCCAGTATAATTAGCCTTTTTTTTTCTTCTAATGCATCTGGCAAATAGACCGTGATCTTGCCATAAGAGCTACACCGATGTTACTCACTTTGAATTACCCAGGAGCGTGTAACTTGATGGTAAGCCACGGACGCGGAGTAACAATGCCCCGCAACGCTCTACGATCCTATTAGGACAGGGACCTACGGCTTAAAGTGGATTCCGAACCACTACAAACACCTATGGCAAAGTCGGTAGCCTAAAGTGTGTGTAAAATGACCGTAAAGCGACAAACGAAACCAAGGAGTGAGGATAACAAATTTCGAAATCTCAATGTCTTCTTTTCGTTGGATTTGAGGAGAAGGGTGAACACCCAAATGTCTTCCTCACCTTTGGGAGCGTTTGTTAAAAATTCGATAACCCCGGTGGGTATATACAGATCCCCTATTGATGTCGCCAATAAATACTGAATCTGCTGCATATATACCGTTATAGTAGAGAACGCCCTTAAATGAAAGTGCCCGATAATCGAAAACAATAATTTAAAGTCAAAATCTATCATAGAACTGCCTTTTTGTTAGTATCAAGGTTTCTCTATTTCATTGATATTCACATATTTATTAAGTTAGTGAATTATCATCAGTGGCCCAACAACCCATGGTGGGCCAAAGCCGTTTGCCTGTTGACAGATTTCTAGATAGAAGATGTTTTATTTTTTACCAGGTAGGGTTTGTGAGAACTACGCCCAACGTTCTATAGCCACATTAGACGGGACCTACGGATTAAAGTGGATTCCGAACCACTACAAACATCCATGGCACCGCCGGGACTCGAACATGAAACCTGTGGCATCGAGCATCAGAGCGCTAGTCATTCGCAATGAATTATATATGTCTAATATATGTATTAGTCTAATCTATGTATCATGCCTTTGTAATATGGTATTATGTCTAAAAATACTTGTGTCTTATTTTCAATTTTAAAAGTGCCGGGCAACAAACATTTAATGTCGAAATCTTTTCACAGAATTGATTTTATGTTGGGATCGCACTTTCTATATCTATTGATATTCACTTTTTTAAGGCTATAAATATTTGTAACATATTTGAGATTTATTTTCAATTAAAATAAAAAGATTTCACTTAAATGTAGTTTGAAAGTTTTCAGACATTTTCTGAAACAATTTACAACATTTAAACGGAAATTGATATTTATCTGAAACTTAGTTTATTACCCTTATTATTTTCCGGTTTATTCAGAATCAAATTTAAAACAATTTCTTTTAGGTTTTTTTTTTTTTTTATTTAATTTTTTTTTCAAGTACATGAATTGTTGAGGATTTTTTCATAAAAAATAAAAACCATTTAAAAATTTTCCTTATTGGTAATTAGTTTACATTTAAATTTAAATTTAACGATGACCAACAATTAAATGTTTAATTTTTCCTTTCAAAAATATCGTTTAAAGACCTCGTTTTTCAAGAACATTTTTCAAATTTAATTGATGTAGTTAATCATTAGCAAAACTCAAAAGAATATTGTGAATAAACTAATTTATTTATTTTCATTAGAAATATTTGTTTCTAAACAAAAATTTCACAACCAAATATTTCGAAAGACAGACTTAATTATATTTCTAAATAGCCTAAGTTAAAAAAAGAAGAAAAAAAAACATTTTTTATTTACATCCTGTTTTGAAAAATTTGTTTGTGGATGTCAAAATGGAATGGTATTCAATGTAATGGAACTTGAATGGTTTTTGACCTTTCGTCAAAAGCCATTCAAGACATTTGCTGGGCAAAAGTTTTTGTTTCTAATCCTTTAAAATTGGGCATACATTACCAAAGTGCATTTAAAAATTCTGCAAAAAAAAAAAAAAACTTGGATATATTTCGATTATTCAGTGCTGTTCTAATACGTGTTTTTTATAATTGTGAAGAGAATAATACTTTTGAAATTGACTGCGAACAATTATTAAAAAATGCTGAAATCTGCTCGGCAAATTTCAACTTTCGAGAACGGATGAATAAATTCAGGAATATGCCAATGTTTAATAATGCAAGAGATGTATAAAGCAGTTGATTGGAATAATACAAGAATGTCCAAATTCAATAGCCACACATGAATATAGCAATGTTGAATTGATCAAGAACTTCATGAAGAATGAATTGTTCAAGAATTTCTAAAAGAATATACAAAAGTAAGATAAATGCCGTCGTAAATAAAGTATTTAAAATTCTACAAGAAACGTTATTACATACAATTAGCCAAAAGAATATCAATGCTTGAAAATTATGGGCATAAATGAAGAATGTAGTATTCCAAATACAATAATAAAAGCACTATACAGCTCAATAAGCATGGAAAATGTCAGAAGTGATAAATATGAAACTTCAAAAGAAGAAATTGATCAACACATCACGAGTACTTATAGCCATTCGATATACAAATGTTTAAAATCCCAACCAAGACGTGAAAAGTGCTTCAAAAAACACTTCAAACAAAAGCCAAATTCTCCAGAAAATTCCTTAAGACTAACGTTATTCATGAAGCATTTCAAGAGTTAAGGGGCCCAAACTACCCTTTTCGCCAAATTTACTTGACCCTCATTTTCGGATAACGTCACGGACCCCTAACCAGGACATCATCATATTCACACATGATAAAAAATCGATTTTGGGATTATTATTGAAAAAATTATCTCCAATTCATTTCTTCCCTGTTGATGTATTACAATTATTTCTTCTAATTCCAATTAGAATGGTATTAATAATGATTTTAAAAATTATTTTAAGACTACCCCTGCTTCAATGTCCACGCAAAATATGCCCATTCTTTACAAGCAGACACATATATGTTCTTTATATGTATATATATATATATATTGGAATATTGTAATTGTGTAACTTTTTTGACTTTAAGTGCATTTTTCACAAAATATTTCAAACTTCCAAAACAGGATTAATTTCAATTTTAACAATTTTTTTCAATTCTAGTAAAAAAAAAAAAATGTTCTCAATCAAAACTATATTTGAATCAATAATAATAATAATATATACATATATATATATATATACCCTTTAGAAAGTTAAAGGTGTTCGGGTACTGCTATACTGACAATGTTAAGATGGCAATTTTTTTTGATGTACCTTTTCTCAAATATTGCAACTAGAATTTTCAAATTTTTTAAATACATATTATGCTAAAATTTAAAAAAAAAATATTCATATAAATTAAAAAATTTTTTTTTAACCATAACCATCTTTGAAATTCTAAAGATAATTTTTTTTTTGTATAAATTAAATAATTTTACAAATATTTAAAAAACTCATTTCGGTATAGCATGCAGTGCATGAAGGGTATTTAGGCAAGAAATAAAATATATATACAACAGTTTTGTAGTAAAGGTTTTATATATATTTTTATTATAGTAATTCGAGGAAAAATTTATTCATTCGGACTACACATTAGAATCAGAGCTATAATCCTCTGATTCATCGGCAGACCTTTCAATTTCATCACACGAAATATCACTGCTATTAATATTCTCTAAATGTCTTCACTTTTACTCATTTTGAAAAAAGTAGTAACTTAAAGTGTATATAAAGGATCTTGAATGATAAACGCACAGCTTTTGGATAGTCAAATGGGTGTAGAACAACATGAAGTCACTACAAAATGACAATGTGTGGGTATTGCTACACATACCCAATATCGTTAGAGCCATTAACTTTTAAATACGTTTCTATTACTTTATTCATTAACTCTCATGATCACAAAAGGCCCCTTTTTTACTCAAACAGCATTCATTGCAATCCTTGTTAACTAATTGATACGTGCTTTTCACAACCTCAACCTATCAATGCGATCTCCAAGTACCTCACTGACATCTTCCTTACAGATATTTCCCATTCTGAAGAGAACTATGTTGCTTACATCTCGTTATTTTGTTCAACAATTCGTTCACAAGGGCCCCCATTGTGAGGCCATCAAAGGCCTTTTGTGTCAGAGGGGACGGTCATCGTGCACTGGACTCTTAGATGCGTACGTGATCGGAAGTTTCACGAATTCATGTTCAAGTGGAGAGCCTGTTTCGTATTTGTAAACACGAGTTTCATTGCTATCGGCCGCCGAGAATTCTTTACCGATGACACGCCCTTTGCCGTCTTATCACCCTTTCCCGCTTTTTTATGACGTACATTACGGCTCTATTTGTTTATACGAATCTAATCTTTAAGTGTTACCCTATTGAAGTGGACGGGTAAGTGCCACGGTTCACATCGCCCAGAGAGTTACCTGTTACAAAACTGCGATTTGGATAAGAGCTACTGGTAGGGGAAAGGGGGGAAACATGAGATGGGCGGGGAATGTGATGAAAGTTATTTGTTGAAAACGAAAAATTCAGTTAAATAAATAATATTTTTATTTTATTTATCTGATTTTTTTTAAATTCAATGGACACATTTTTATTTGATTCATTCATTTATTTCCACAACTATCTTTTTGAGTTAATAATCTTATGTTGCAAGTCATTCACCATGGTGACTGAAGATTCAAAATTGTAAATGTCACACTATTGGAGTGGACGGATAAGTGCTCTGACTAAGGCGTGTTACCGTTTACGAAACAGTGATTTATTTAAAAGCTTTTTATAACATGGAGGAATAAGATGGAATGTTGTAAAATGGAATAAAAGCATATTTAACTAATTTAGATTTTTTTTATTAATACTCAAATTTGATTTGAATTAATTGAAGTTAATTTCCTCAAAGCACACACTTATTATAAGGAAGAAAATGGACGGGTAAGAGTTTTGACATCGCCCAGAAAGGACTGTTACAAAACGGTATTTGTAAGAGCTTTCTATGATAATGAAATGAGTTAGGGGGATCTGATGATTTCTTTGTTTTGTTAAAATGAAAATTAAATAAAATAAATATCTTATTTATTAACATTACTTTTTTGTTAATCAATTGACAATATAATAGAATAGCAACATTGATTTTTAAAACTCAGTTTTAAAATTGATTTTAATAGTTTTAGTCTCAAGATATCATAATTTCTTTGACTAAAGATTCAAAATTTAATTTTTCTTTCAAACGCTTTTGAATTTTGAAACAATTTTTTAAATCATTGTCACATCGCCCAAAAGTTACCTTCACAAAACGGTGATTTGGATCAAGACTCCTGCTCCGTTAAAACGACCCATGGGCGGGGAAAATGTGACGAAAGTTAATTTGTTGAAAAACTAAAAAAAAAATAAATACAATAAAATTCTTATTTATTTAAAATCTAAATTTTTTTTTTTTATTCAATGGAAAAATTTGATTTGATTGCAATATATTTATTACTTAATTTATGGCAGTCTTAAGTCGCAGAGTTATTCAACGTTTTCTCTATTCAAGATTCAAAATTATAAGTACTAAACAATTGAAGTGGATTGGTAAGTGCTATTGACATCGTCTAAGGCGGTTCTATGACGAAATAGTGCTTTTTGGATAAAAGTTTTTAATATGGGTGATCTCTTCAGTTTAAGTTCCCCGCTGCACTGTTAATTTTTCTTTTGCCTCTGCATGAAGACCTATGTTTCTTCTTTTTAGGGCACAGTTTTTTTTCCCTTTATTTTTTTCTTCTTTCATTTTCTGATCTTTTTCTCGTTTTTATTCAACCTTATTTGCCTTTTCTATTATATCAATTAGCTAATTTGGCCATCAGGTAGCTAAGGGATGAGGTTGAAAAAATCGACATGGGTTTTCATTCAATGTTATCCCATTTTACAGTATTATATGGGGGGAAGAGAATTGTTTTCAAAATGGTATAAAAAAAAAACTGATTTAGATTTTTTAACAAAGAATCAAATTTGATTTGACGGATTGGTTAATTTTCTCGATTAACTCTTTAGTTATTAGTCCTAAGTGATACCTCTATTGAAGTGGACGGGTAAGTGCTCGGTTGGCATGGTTAAGGCGTGTTATTTATTACCAAACAGTGATTTGGATAAAAATTTTTACAATATGGATGAAAAAAATACAATGGGATACAAAGTATATTTAACTAATTATTATTAACTAGTTATTTTTTATTCAATGATTAAATTTGAATTGATTGATTTTTTAATTTCCCGATTAACTTCTTTTAGTTGTTAGTCTTAAGTGTTACCTTGAAGTGGACGGGTAAAATGAACTGGTTCACATCGCCCAGAGAGTTACCTGTTACAAAATGGTGATTTGGATAAGAGCTACTGGTAGGGGGAAAGGGGGAAACGAGATGGGTGAGGAGAATGGGATGAGTTATTTGTTGAAAAATGAAAAAA
This sequence comes from Caerostris extrusa, assembly GCA_021605095.1. Taxonomy (NCBI): domain Eukaryota; kingdom Metazoa; phylum Arthropoda; class Arachnida; order Araneae; family Araneidae; genus Caerostris; species Caerostris extrusa. The sequence goes on from BPLR01018798.1 coordinate 10,696, forward strand.
AAAAAAACAATAAATAAATAATAAATAAAATAAAAATCATATTTATTTAAATGATCTAATTTTTTTTATTTCAAGGACAAATTTGATTTGATTGTTTGATTCATTTTCTCAACAATCCCTTGAATTAATAATCTTAAGTTGCAAGCCATTGACAGCGGTGACTAAAGATTCAAAATTGTAAATGCTACGCTATTGAAATGGACGGGTAAGTGCCTTGCCAGAAAGTTACCTGTTACAAAACGGTGATCTAGATAAGAGCAACTGGTAGGGAAAAACGAGATGAGAAGGAATGAAGGAAGAAAGTGAAAAATATTTGTTGAAAATGAAAAAAAATAAATAAATAAATAAAATAAATATCTTATTTATTTAACTAATCTAAATTTTTTTTTACTCAATGGACAAATGTGATTTGATTGATTGATTAATTACTTGTCATTTGCAAGCACTATATATATATATATATAGGCAAATAGAGAACTCTGTGTTATTATTATGCAAGAAATGAAAATTAAAAATATAAATTTGATCACAAGTTCACTATTAAACCACCGGTACAGTTCACTCCAAGGTCGGAGATTTTTAGAGTAAAAAGTTGCATAAATGTGTTATCCATGTAAAAACAAACATAGAAATGTAATCCCGACTAGTTTAGCTATCATCTGTGATATTAGTGTTAGTAATTAATCAATTTTAATAATTGAATTAAAATAGTTATTGAATTAGTGCAATTAATAATATATCATAACTCAAAGCTATAATATGTGATTTTACTTTGTGTGATCGTTTTAAAACAAATTTGTAAACAATTATTATAATGATCAAGTGGTATTTGGCAGTGCAATTTTTTAACAACAAAAAACTATTTTTATTCGTTATCATTTGACATAATACCTCTCAAAATGCTTTTAAACACAAAATACTACTATTTTGTATACCAAAAATTAAAATATGTAATGATAAATTAAGAATAAAAATTAAAGAATAAAAAATAATATTGATTAGTAATAATTAATTATTAATTATAAAAATAATAATTAATAAATTATAAAAATTACTTGCAGTAAAGTTACCAAAAATTCGTATAAAAATTTTATATTTAAGGGAATTGTAATATATTGGCTAATATTAGCATTGCTCTATCATAGTTTCTTTTTATAAATATTTTATAATTAATTATCAAAAATATTTATAAATAATGAATGTAATAAGACTTTCAATTAGCACAATTTTATTTCAAAATAAAAAATGAGATTTTCAGAAAAAAAGGTAATCATTTGGAATTCTATAGTTTTTTATTATTCTATAGTTTATTTATTTAGCTTTTTCTGTTATGCGTTTTGCCCTTACATTAAAATTTTTTATCAGCCAATTATATATACATATTTATCGGTATTTACAATTAAATATTAAATATTGTAACAAAAAATTAAAAAAAAAGATTTTTTTTTAAATGGCAATTATTTAAATTATGTATAAAGCAATTGCACACAATTGTTATCGAAAAGGGCACTGTTGTATAAATTCAACTATTATTGTTACGCTAAACCCTCTGTTCATTATGTTGGCGTTTTGTGTTATTTGATGATTATTTATCTCTTTATGAAAAGTGAAAATAAACTATTATTTTAAATTACTGAAAAAATTAGTCAAACAATAATCACGTTCGCTAATGTAAGAAACGAAAAATAAATGTAAAAAATATTATAACGTACGTGTGGCTGCCCCCAAAACTATTTTCCTACATTTTAGGTAACTGATTAACATTCTATTTTCATATATTGTAAGATGAGTACATTCAAACCTGTTTTTGTGCGATGCATAGGGATCGTATAAAAGAAATCGCAGGACAAAAATATCCGGAAAATTCATAAGTAGCTATACTTAAAATATGTTGATTGTAATACATTTAAAAAAATATTTATATGGTAAATAGGGACCGCAAAAATAAAGTCCCTCTTAGAAAATATATAAATTAAAACCTCATGATGTAGCAAGAAATGGGTTTTCCCAAACAAGAAAAAAAATTGAAATTGCACACATTATTTTTAAATGTTTTATTTGCTGATATAGATTCTAAAATGTGCAGTTGTTGTTTCTTATCCCACTTGGTGGACAGCAACATCAGACCAAGTCCAAGAAACCATGTGGTATCATGGGTTTGGTTTGGTTTGTCGCTCTACAGTCATCTTGTGCACACCAGGGCTAAACAGACCAGGACCTACGGTTTGAAATGGATTCCGAATCACTACAAACATCTATGGCACTGCCGGGATTTGAACCCGAAACATATTGTACCGAGCGCCAGAGCGCTAGCCACTCGCCCCCCAAGCCCCCATGGTATTATGGGAGGAAGGAAAGGGGGGGGAAACAACTTTGGTTGTAATGGAGCACCCATAAGTAGTCTGATTTGGCTCTTGGCTCCGTGGTAGTCTGGCTGGCTCTTGGCTCTCTACGTTGGCTTTTAAGGAGTAGGGTTGTCAGCCCTGCACTCATATTATACAGGGACCTATGGCTAATGTGGTTTCCGAACCACTACAAACGTCCATAGAACGGCCGAGACCCAAACCCGAAAAAATATGCATTTAAAACTATTCATCGTAGTCAAGTTCATCGTATTCATCTGATAAAATTAGAGTGTGGCCATCTGTTGGTTTGTCGCTATATGGACTTTTTTGAGGGTTAATTAGATAGGAACTTACTGTTTAAAGTGGATTCCAAACCCTTACAAACATCCATGGCACTGTCTGCATTCGCATTCTGGGGACCTAGTGCCAGACTGCTGACCATTCGACCATTAGGTCCCAGATACCTGCTGGATTCTTTTTAATTTGCATGTTATTTTGACGGCCATCACTTTTTTTAATTTTGATGAAATTTTTTTGCCGAAAAAAAAAAACGCCTAAAAAAAGCAAACTTAAATGCATTTATTTGTCCAAGATTTTGCAATTAAATATTTGTTTTCATTGATCAGATTAATAAATTCCATTTTTTAACCTGTTGAAATCGCCCTTATAGTTTATGGCAATTAGGTGGGATAATTTTATCACATCACGTATGTGGTCCAACTTTTTATCCCAGCTTGTGCGCATTGTAAACATTATTTTATTGGCAATATTTGTCTAGAAAACACCAATTTAATAGCTCTCAAACGTCTCGTTGTTAGCAATCCATCACCATGGAAGTACGCCGTTGATTAATCTGCGTGACTAGTTGGCTCTGACACTTCATTCATCCTGGCCACAGTGCAACCCGTTTACGACCGCGACTAACACGCTCGCAACAAGCCTCGTTTGTCTCCTTGCTCATATGGTCGGGTTATTTTTGACTCCACTTATTACCTTCCCTTAAAGCCATTGCTAGGATAGCATATCCACTCTTCTCGTTAATAAGGAATCAGAAGCAAAAAATTATAAGCAGACATATTGTGTCTCCGGTTTTTCTGAATAAATGACACACTAACAAGAATGGAATGAAAATATTACGCATGAGCAATGTGCTGAAAAATTTGTTTTTAATTTATATCATGTGCATACGCGATATTATTTTTGTAGGAGGTTTTTGACGTCTGAGAAGTGTCAAAAGCAAAGTTTTCATTTAATATTAGTTCATTAAAAGAAAAATAATCACGTCCTCTTTCACTAAAATTGTATGAGGCAAAAAAAAAAGGGAAATCATAATGACATGAATTCAATTACACTCATATATATATATAGGATATCCTATATATATATATCTACTATATCCTATATATATATATATATATATATATATATATATATATATATATATATATATATATATATATATATCCTATATATATATATCTATATATGAATATAGGATAGGTAATAGGATATCCTCTCTCTATATATATCCTACTATATGCATTCTGGAATGAGAACTAGAGGTAGGTTGAGATGATCGATTGTGTGGAGACAGATTTTGACAATTTTAACTTTGCATTTTTTTATTCAAACAGTTTGCTTTTTTACAAAATTCATTATTTTAATAAGTTTTGTGAAAACTGTTACAAAAAGCAGAGATTGAAATGGTAGGAGGTTCTCGGGAAGACCTTGGCTCACCAAGAGCCCATCATGGTCACCAATCGTCAATAAAAAAAAAAAGAAGATATATATATATAAACAAGAGATATGTGTGTATATTTGTAGACCTTGAAATTTATAAACCGTACCATTTAGAATAAAAAATTTTTTCCCGTAAATTTTTATTGTTCTATCTAGCTCGCAGCTAAAAATTTAAAAAAAAAAATCTTCCAGTTTTTTTTTTTTTTTTTTTTAACTAAATAGAAAAAAATTATCTTTCTATTCTTAAATTACGCTTTTTCATAATTTTTAGTTTAAAAAAACACCTGCAAAATAACTACAAAGGGAAAATGACATCACAGTTTTTATTAAAGCTTTTTTTTTTTTAACATGCCTCATGTACCAACTTCTGTTTATTACAAACAGCCCACCGACGGGAAGACAGTGCCTTTCAAGAGGATTTTTAGCGTAACTGCTCCGCATTATGTTCATATTCTTTGCTGATTACAATCGATTCAATGAAGGGAGCATAGCATTCTTAAAAATTCTGAGTAATATGTGGTCTAAAAGTTTTTTAAAGTAGGGAATATAGAAATTAATTGTCATATATTTATTTCAGTCCGTATTTCAGGTTTCATCTTATTTTTAATATGACTATGATAACAATGGATATGGAATTCACAAAAAATGATCCGTTCCATTTAATGCGGTTAATAGTTCCAAAATAATTCGTTTAAAACTCCGTTCTACAGTTAAAAACATAGTCTATGATACAAGATATTGCATATTCCAAGTTCTAATGCAATTAACTTCCAAAGACTTCGTGTAAAAAATTAAAATAATAATAAAATAAATTAATGAATTGATTAATTTTAAAAATGTAATGGAAATTCTTTACTTTTAATGTCACAAACTATATGTGTATTTGAAAATTGATATGTACCAAGAACTAAAAAAAGCTGCCTACTACTAGCTACCTACAAAGAACTGTCACGTACGATCAATATAGACATAATTCGCTAATTCCTTTTTTACTACTCTCAATAAGCTTTTAATGGTAACAAGCTCAAATTGCGCTTTACTCGGCCACTCGTATAAAGACTGTAATTCAGGATCTAAATATGCAAGGCGGCCTTGATGGCCAATTGGCTAGTACTCTGGCCTTTGGTATAACAAGCATCATGCTGGAATCTGCCGTTCGCTTGGATGTTTGTTAATGGTTCGGTATCCACATTAAACTGTAGGTTCTAGTCTAATGAGCCCAAAGTGTGCAAAAAATTACCAGTAGGAGAGCGACAAACCAAGATATGTAAAATGCCAGCAGCCATACCTGTCAAATTCAATAAGCTATCTTCTACGGTAGTTAAAAAATTCGTCTATCAATCTGCATTTTCTTATGCTGAAAAAACAAATGACAAAAATATCTACAATAATGCAATAATTTGACCGAAATTTTATTTTCCAGCAGTATTACAAGTATCATTTGCCCTTCATTGCAAAAATTTAAGCCACTTTCTATTCAAACCCAAATATGCCAATTTTGGTCAATGTTATATCTGCACAATCAACACCCATCTTACTTTCTTATCTGATGGTTGACCTTCATGTACCCTAATTCAATACAAAAGCCAAATCAGTTTTAAAAAATCATTCAATATGAAGAATAAAATATTAATAATGACAATGAAAAATAGCATATCACAATAAATAAAATTCAAAGACACAGAATTTCTATAGCAAAATTTTAAAAACTGCATTGTTCATCAAAATCAAAATTAGAATCTATATCAACTGAAAATGTCTCTAATAAGGAAGATATAGTGCAGTGTGACCAATCCAAACTATCTTGCGGGCCACATATAACAAATTATATATCCCTATATTAGATTTAGACCCACTATAGACATTTTTGGAGTGAAAAATTAAAACATAATAAAAAATCCTTATTGTTATTGTGTTAACTATTATTCTTACATGCAAAACACAGATAATATAATAATAATGATACTAAACACACACTGTAAAAAGAAATATATAACACTAAAAATGAAATAAAAAATATAAGTGAAATAAAAAAATGAAATCATTAAAAAATATTTATTTTACTAGCGGGATATTTTTTCTCCACTCATCATGAGTTCGCAGAATATAATTGAATTATTCTGCGAACTCATAACTGTAAACTCATAAATAAAACAGGCAATATTTGTCATATATTCGCAAGAATATTATTTTAAAAACCGAGTTAATTTTTTCTCATCATTTCGACAGTTAATTTTTAATATAGGGATGCACACTTAATGTACTTTTTAATACATTATTTTATAATAGCCAAAGTAGTGAAAACGAAATATATTTTGTAAAAGTGGGATAAATCTCAAGGGCCCGGAAAAAGTTTTCAAGGACAGCGGGTTGGCCACCCTGATATAGTGAAATACAATGAAAAATTAATTGTTTTATAAAACTTCAATTGATTAAAATATTTAAATCAAAATTATTTAGAAATTTTTGATCTTAAGGTATATGTATTATTAATTTTTTAAAAATAACTTTTATCTAGTAATTGGATAATTATATCGAGTCAAAATTCTATCGGTAACGCAATTTTAATTAATTTCATGAAATTGTGATTTTAATCGCTTTTGCACTACTGGAAAAAAGCGCCAAAAATTATTTATAGCCATAAAGGCGCCATAAAATACAACACGAGGCCAAAACTGATCTTTGTGCCATAAAATAACACATATCTACCTACTTTCTGACTCTTTACGAAGCTATGACCACAAATAGTACATTTTCTTTTCCTCAAACTTTTTTTTAATCTTGTGTCGTAAGAGTCAAAAACATTTAAAAGGTAAAAATAAACTTTGAAACAAATGTAATAATTAAACGTTAAAAACAGAAATTTAAAAAATTTTAGGCCACTCAAACTTTTAAAAATATTATGTTGTCAATAGGCAAAAGAATTTTAATGAGAGACACTGGTGATGAATTGGTTAATGCATTATTTTAAATCTAAAAACGGTTCTACAAATACTACGCGATTGTAATAAAATCTCATTAAAATTGTTTAATTTTTTGAAAGATAATTTGGCGTATAAATAAATTATTCCTATGTTAATAACCTTATATTTTTGATATATAATATATATGGCGAAATGATTTTTCAAATATTTAAATAAAAATTAATAAGATTAATTGGGAACTGAAAAAATACCGTAGTAATTATTATGAACAAAAAATAAGGTACATGATATAATTAAATGTTGTGTTTATATATTTAATCATAAAAATTAGTTCCAAAAAAAATTACTCAATTGTTAAATGAGGAAAAGTCATACATTAAAAACTAGTTTACTGAAAGTTAATAAACTTCAACGGATTTCTTAAAACTCAAATAATGAGGAATGAAAAGAAAAAAAAAAAATGAAATGTTTGTGATGTTGTGTTTTAAAAAAAAAATTTCCTTTCAAAACTTAACTTCTACAAAAAAAAAAAGTCTCTTCTAAAAAAATCCTACTTAAATAATTCCTTGAATTCGTTAACAAGCTTATATTTTGTCATTTTAAAGAATAGGAGTTTATTTACATCTTGTATTTATTTCTTTTCAGAAAAATTATACAATTGTGAAATGTTTTTAAAATACATATTTTTATAAGGAAAATAAAAACACTTATCTAGAAAATTTTAATCATCGCATTCTTAACTTTTATTCAATTATATATATATATATTTTCTGTGTAAATTTGCCTACACGCGAAAAACTAGTGTTAACGAAACGGATTTGATGTTAAATCATGAGATCAATTCATGTATGTCAGTTTTTTTTTTGTCATACGCCGTATTGCGTTAAAAATAATATTTGGTGTTTTGTATTGATCATAATAAATAATCATAATTGTAATCATAACAAATAAAACTTGCAGACTTTTACATTGACCATAAGAAATAATCATAACAAATACCACTTGTAGACTTTTTATTGACCATAAGAAATAATCATAACAAATACCCAGACTTTTATATTCATTTAAAGACTTTTTATTGACCATAACAAATAATCAAATAATCATAACAAATACCATTTGCGAACTTTTTTATATTCATTTAAACCGAAATATATTTTTTATATTGACCATAACAAATAATCATAATTGTAATCATAACAAATACCACTTGCGAACTTTTATATTCATTTCAACCAAAATATAATTGATCATAACAAATGATCATAATTGTAATCATAACAAATACCACTTATGAACTTTTATATTCATTTCAACAAAATATATTTTGTATTGATCATAACAAATGATCATAATTGTAATCATAATAAATACCACTTGCGGACTTTTATATTCATTTCAAACAAAATATATTTTGTATTGATCATAACAAATAATCATAATTGTAATCATAACAAATACCACTTATGAACTTTTATATTCAAAAATATATTTTGTATTGATCATAACAAATGATCATAATTGTAATCATAATAAATACCACTTGCGGACTTTTATATTCATTTCAAACAAAATATATTTTGTATTGATCATAACAAATAATCATAATTGTAATCATAACAAATACCACTTGCGAACTTTTTATATTCAGTTCAACCAAAATATATGTTGTATTGATCATAACAAATAATCATAATTGTAATCATAATAAATACCACTTGCGGACTTTTATATTCATTTCAAACAAAATATATTTTGTATTGATCATAACAAATAATCATAATTGTAATCATAATAAATACCACTTGTGGACTTTTATATTCATTTCAACCAAAATATATTTTATATTGATCATAACAAATAATCATAATTGTAACTGGTATCCAGATTAAGTTGCGCAGAAGCCTTCATGGATGGCTATCCATGATGACGTCCACCGTGCATAAAGACGTGTATGCAAGACGTCCAGTATTGCATGTATCTCTCATACCATACCAACGTAAGGACAGATTTTAGAGACACTCATCGATTTGCAAATCAATGGAGAAGGATTCATTCAGATGCAAACATTTAAACTTAATAAACTGTTTTGTTTAATAAGCCGCTATTATATTAGATATATCTGTGAAAAAGACAGGTTTAGTGGATCCAGTGTATGTGTGTGGATTGGTATTTCTTTAGATGACCGTATCCATAGCCTTTATTATAGACTTTATGTATCAAGAGTCAGCTCAGTTATATAGAAATGATGTTCTCTATTCAGTTGTTCATTATTACACAGCTTCAGTTGATTACTTTATGCTACAAGACTATTTCATTTTTCTTTTTTTGCCAATATTTTCAATTTTCTTTTTTTTTTTACCGATATTTTCATTTTCCTTTTTTACCAATATTTTCATTTCTAAAAACAATTGTAAATCACGATAATAAATTTGCACTTTCCACGTGTAAGAATACTTTTTATGCCTTTAAATTTTTCGTCTTAGTTTTTTTTTTTTTTTTAATTTTGAAATTTTAGTTTTATGAATATTTTCTCAATTTAAAAATGCCAATTTCAAATATTTTTAAAATTTTGGTGGTTATTTCAACGAAACACACTCTTTTAAATAATATAAAATTTTTTACTGTTATCAATATCTATAAACAAATATTCTCTGCACTCACTGTATATTATCAGGAGTGATCACAACTACTTTATGAAGCGCCATTTTGAACGGATTTAAACTTTTGGCAATTCCGGAATAAAATATAATGAATTCCTGCAGCAAATTTTCCCCGATACATTAAAAAAGACAAAGAAAGATTTTTTTTTTTTATATTTAAATGTTTATTTTTAATTAAATCTAAGCAAAATCATATTTCATGCTCTTAATATTCATCAAAATCTGAAAGTTTAACTGTCCAAAACAAGAAAAAATGTATCGCATGACTTTTAAAATAAAAATTGCATAACGGTATTCTTAAAAGTTTTTAAATATACAGATATATATATATACAATACATGAAAGAGATCTGTCCAACAGCAAACGTGATGCTTTTCCACGTGTTGCTGTTAAGAGGTATTTGTAAATGTTTAACACCCGAGTGTTAAAATATAAAACCGTAGATTAGGAAAAATTCTCAATAAACAATTTACTTTTAAGTATTTATCTTCAATGCACATTTAATAGATGTTTATAATTCTTAAACTACACATAACGTGGCTAAAGGTATTCGAAAACGTGTGGAATGGAGCCGATAAATAAAAATAACAAATCTAGATTTATTCAAGACGTTACGATGTTTTCACACACACAAAAAAAAATAAAATAAATAAAAAAAAAATAAAAAATAGCGCAATTGCAGAAAAGTAATGTAGGATAGCCTTCTACCCACGGGTAACAGTATCCTTGACTTACAGTATATAAGACCTGCAAATTTTCGGAATCTGTACATATCTAATTTAAATCAAAATAATTATTTTATTTGAGACATAAATAGCTAAAGTACTGCAATTCTTCATCAAAACATGATCTTATCTATCAAATTTCTGTGACTTTTTTTCTAGTTGTTCCGTCTTCCATTTTTTTCCTATTGTATGTTATGACAGATTAAAAAAAATTTTAAATAAACATTTCATATGGTGATAAGGCTCGCTAATAAAAATATCCGTGGGCCACAGTTTATACGTCCTTGAGTTACAATATGTATGACCAGCGAACTTGAGAAATCTATGCATCTGTAATTTCAATCCAAATAATTACTTTTTACTTGAAATAAGAACATATAAACTACTGCAAATCTTTGTCAAAACATGATCTTATCTATTCATAAAACTTCCGTCGTTTTTTTTTTTTTTTTCTAGTTGCTCTTTTTTTCTTGTTTTCTTTCGTGCGAACTGACAAAGGCGTGAACTCTTAAAAATTTTAAATACACAATACTTGAAACGAATCTCTCCAACAGCAAACGTGATGCTTTTCCACGTGTTTCTGTTAAGAGGTATTTATAAATGTTTAACACTCGAGTGTTAAAATATAAACCATAAATCTCAATAAACAATTTACTTTTAAGTATTTATCTTCAATGCACATTTAATTTTTTTTTTTCTAATGCAGCTGGCAAACAAAAAGACAGCTTGGTCTTTTGATGCCTTAAGGCAAATGCTGCACAGACGTACTCACTTTGCATTACCCAGGGGCGTGTAATGTGAAATAAGCCACGGCCGCGGAGTAACAATGCCCCCGCAATGCTCTACGATCCTATTAGGGCCGGGACTTACAGTTTAAAGTGGATTCGAACCACTACACACAACCATGGCACCACCGGGACTCGAACCCGAAACCTGTGGTACCGAACGCCAGAGCGCTAGCCACTCGGCCATTCAGGCCCATGCACATTTAATAGATGTTTATATTTCTTCAACTACGAATAACGTGGCTAAGGTATTCGAAAACGTGAGAATGGAGCTGATAAATAATAAATCTAGATTTATTCACGGTGTCGATTTTTTTCCACACACACACACACACATAAAAAAAAAAAAAAAAAAAAAATGGCGCAGCTAATTCCTACAAAATGAAATGGAGGATCGCATACTACCCACGAATCACAGTTTTTCAGTATTTTTGACACAGTATATATGACTTGAAACTTATGTAAAAGTCTATATATATCTGATTTAAATTAAAATAATTACTTTATTTGAAACAAAAATAAATAAAGTACTGCAATTCTTTATCGAAACATGATCTTATCTATCAAATTTCTGTGACTTTTTTTTTCTAGTTGTTTCGTCTTCCATTTTTTCCCTATTGTATGACAGATTAAAAAACTTTTTAAATAAACATTTCATATGGATAAGGCTCGCAAATAAAAATACCGGCTTCACAGTTCATCCGTCCTTGAGTTACAATATGTATCGCCAGCGAACTATATGCATCTATAATTTAAATCCAAACAATTACTTTATTTGATACAAAACAGATTAACTTCTACCATTCTTTGTCAAAACATGATTTTATCTATTCATAAAACATCCATCATTTTTTTTTTTTTAGTTTCTAACCTTTTTTTCGTGCGAACTAACGAAGGCGTGAACTGTTAAAAATTTTAAATGCAAAGTAGATATACACAATACTTGAAACAGATCTCTCCAACAGCAAACGTAATGCTTTTCCACGTGTTGCTGTTAAGAGGTATTTATAAATGTTTAATACTCAAGTTTTTAAAATATAAAAACCATAGATTGAGGATAAATCTCAATAAACAATTTACTTTTAAGTATTTATCTTCAATGCACATTTAATAGATGTTTATATATCTTAAACTACACATAACGTGGCTAAAGGTATTCGAAAATGTGAGGAATAGCGCCGATAAATAATAAATCTAGATTTATTCACGGTGTCACGATTTTTCCACACACGCACATACAAAAAAAAAAAAAAAAAAAAAAATGGCGCAGCTAATTCCACAAAATGAAATGGAGGATCGCATACTACCCACGGGTCACAATTTTCAGTATTTTTGACTTTCAGTATATATGACTTGAAATTTATGTAAAAGTCTATATATATCTGATTTAAATTAAAATTATTTTAAACAAAAATAGATAAACTACTGCAATTCTTTATCAAAACATGATCTTATCTATCAAATTTCTGTGACTTTTTTTTTCTAGTTGTTTCGTCTTCCATTTTTCCCCATTGTATGACAGATTAAAAGAATTTTTAAATAAACATTTCATATGGTGATAAGGCTCGCAAATAAAAAATATCCGTGGGCCACAGTTTATCTGTCCTTGAGTTACAATATGTATGACCTGCGAACATCTGTTATTTAAATCCAAATAATTACTTTTGCAAATCTTTGTCAAAACATGATCTTATCTATTCATAAAACTTCCGTTATTTTTTTCTAGTTGCTTTTTTTTTTTTTTTTCGTGCGAACTAAAACTAAGGCGTGAACGCTTAAAAATTTTAAATACACAGATAGATAGATATACACAATCTTTTCAATACTTGAAACAGATCTCTTCAACAGCAAACGTGACAGTTTTTCACGTGTTGCTATTGAGAAGTATTTATAAATGTTTAACACTTAAGTGTTAAAATATAAAACGTAGATTAGGAAAAAACTCAATAATCAATTTACTTTTAAGTATTTATCTTAAATGCAAATTTAATGGATGCTCATGTTTCTTAAACTGCGCATAACGTGGCTAAAGGTATTCAAAAACGTGAGAATTGGTGCCGATAAATAAATCTTAAGATTTATTCATGACATTACGATTTTTAGAGACAAATTTAATACTTAATGTTATCAATTCTTAAAACACTTACAGTATTTTTTTACTTGTGTTTATAATTCTTTTTAATCGATGGTTTGTAATTTCAATTGCTGTTTCATTACATTGATTTGTTTAGAAAACGCAACGTATTAGATTTTTAGAATAGAAAAGAAAAAAATTAATCCGATTATACTCGTATCTGATATTTGTACTTTTTGGAACTTCACGAGAGTTAACTCGTGCAAAACTAATTTTCATTTCTTAACTAAAACGAATATTTGGACTAAAACGAGTATGTCGTATTTTGGATTAATATTCGACTCAAGAACTCGACTTCAGTACTCGAAAGATTGGCTCAAGCTACATGTTATTTACTACTGCGTTAATATATTAATTAACACAATAAATAAAATGTATATTTTAATTATTGTATTAATTTCTTTTATGTATTACAAGCCTATAAAAAATTGAAGATATTGAATCAGATAATTATAATTCTGATAATAATAATAATAAATAAAACAAAATTTAAATTTATTGATCATAATTCTAACAATGCATGTTTTCTTATTTTAGTAAAAATAATTGTTCTGGAACAAAACTGTATCCGAAAAAAAAAATTCATTCAGTAAGGGATTGACAAAAGTTCATATCTTTTTTAAGAATATCATTAACGATAAAAGATAAGAAATTTTACTCCTTATTTTTGCTAAATTTAAAGATTGCTTATTACCATAGTAATTTGTTTTTGTTTAAAAAAAAAAAAAAATGTATTTAATTTTTTTAATTGGACTTTAAACTTAAAATTAAATACAAATTACGTATTAATATTAAATTAATACGTCATTTTTTAAAAGATCTTATTAGAAATTCAATACTGTGATATTAACTTTTAGTTAAGTGATAAATTTGACATTAATGTAAACAAACACATTTTAAAATCTCAGCATTTATTTAACATTTCATTATCTCTAGCAATGCTTTTTCTTTTGATCTCCAATGCTTTTTCTCATCTCAGCAGAAGCGAAAGAGTGATTCACGTTCAGTGGGTTGTGTTTACAATTAAAAACGGAATTAGTTTACAATTCAACAGAGTTGGAAATCCCATGTGTGCAATTTTTGAGTTTTTAGAATAGCTATTGCGATGATAACACTTTAGGTTTCGAACTGAGATGCGATGTTCGAAACCTGATATACGATGCCAGTTCGAAATTTCCTATTTCTATATCAATGATGGGCCATATATTAACAAAATCTCTGTTAACAAATCAATTGGTTCCGAAAGGTGGTAGGGAAGATGAGAACCCTCAAATACCACCTTCCAATGTTCTATACGAGTTAACGCTTGTGGTAGAATGAAGTTGTAGACCGGAATTTCTTTTTTGTTGGGCTGGAAGAAGTTAATATTCCCACAAAATCCCTAAAAAGCTTTCTTCACACCAAGGCGTAAAGCGTTGACCAATTACAAGCCTCAACGCACAATGCCTGAGACGGTCGTTCGAAGTAGGCCAACTTTTAACTCTCAAACGCTTGACGCATTATATGATTCGGATTGAGCGAATCAATGACGTCCAAGTAATTGGTTAATACTTTCGATAGTTTCGGTGTGAACGGATCGAAAAATATCGCTTGACGCTTGGCCGCTCAATGTCTTGGTGTGAAGGGAGCTTAAAGAATGCTTAGATAGGACTTGGTGAGCACACTAGGCCAAATCCTCAACTTCCTCATTTCATTAATACAACTTGGATAACACTGAAATAACCAATATGGTCTGGCCTTAGATACCATAGGCTTCAGGTTTAGGATCTGGGCGTTCGCCTGGATGTTTGTTAGTGGTTCGGAATCCACGTTAAACTGTAAGTCCTGGTTTAATTAGCTTAAAGTGAGCAAAAATGACATCAGAGTGACAAACCAAACCAATATGGTGAATAATCTTCGGCCATAGTGTCGATATTTGGATACTAGTGAACAAGTAATATAAAAAAAAATTTTTAAGTCAATTCCTACTTTTTTTCACTATATTGCAGAAAGTCCTTTATAAATAATTTTCATTCATTTTTAAAGTTTATCTGGCGCCATCTATTGATAGATATATGCAACTTAAATCTAAAAAAAAAAAACTAAAATTAAATAATTAAATTTAATTACTGAATTAATATTTGAAAAAACTGTATTAACATCCAGTGTCCTCCACTACAAGCTCAAAAAAATGCATTTGAACTTGAGTGAATGAATAAAAAGTGTTTTATGAACGATTGAAAATTTGAACAAGATATATATAGGGAGAGTGTGAGCTAATAGAAGGAATTGAAAAAAAAAACAAAGCTGTATAAATATTTTGATAGAACAAAATCGTTAATGTTTCTTTTCACATTAGGCATTTCTGAAAACAAGATAAATTTAATATTTAATGAATTATAAATTAATTGTAACTTATTAAGAATTTTTTTTCCTTTAAAAGAAATGTGTGCGACAGAAGGAATTTGTCTTATACACCGCAATTGCGATAATTGAAATGCTGCTGCGGTAATTTTGAAGCCGAGAAAGACGGTTTCCCTGACACTCTAAATGAAGTATTCACTTCCACCTCGAGCTCACCGACAACTCCAGCTAAATAAAATACGTCAACCGAAAAAAAAGAATAAGCGGCGGATTCCTCGTTTCTTACAAAAATTTCACCCTATTCCAGCCCTGTTTGCCAGGCGAACGGTGTCAGATTTATCATTTCACAATGAGTTCAGCGGTACGCTCCAAAGATGTTCCCTGGCGAAAAACAAAAAACGCGCAAAACGAGCTTCAATTTGGAAATACCGCAGCCACAAAAAATCCTTTTAAATCAGCTTATATGAGATTGTAATGAGACAGCGCCATACACTGTCTCCTTAAATAAACCTTACCATCTTCTTTTGTGTTCCCGAATGATTCTTTAAATAGGACCATCGCAATATGGAAGAAAAAAAGGATCCTTCAACCCCTCTTTGTCTGTGCTTTCGAGGACCACACAGGGATGAAAACCTTCCTTTCAATTTTTTATGGGGTATCTCCTGTTATTATCCTGTCTGGCAACCATTACAGCACATCGGGACTTTCCATATTAAACGAGCTTCCGTTTGCTAACAAGTAAATGTTTTGTTGCTTGTGTGGCAAAAGGGGTTCTGTTTATTTATTAGACAAGTTTTAACTCCCTTTCAAGAAATTGATATCATTTACCAAAAGAACCGGTTACAAATGTATTTTTTTCCTTTTCAACGCCTCTACGAAACTATGCAATTTTTTCATTACATAAATTTCCATGATATAAACAATACCGTTTTGATCAATTAGTTATAATAAAAGTCAATCGTTATTAAATTTGCCGTATATTGTAAAGTAATAATAACCTTAGCAAATTATATATATTTCCTGAAACGTATTGCAATAAGCCTTTTATTTACAATGATACAAGTCAATAATTGAAAAAAAAAAAAAGTTAAAAAGTTAGTCAAGTTGTTATGTTAAAAATTTTGTTAACTTAGTTGTAACAACGCAGTCACAATATTTTCATAAATGTTTTATTTTCGGCTATATTTTTTTTAAATTCAAAAAAAATAATAATAATAATAATAATAATAATAAAAACCTTTAATAATTCAATATAGGAGTATTCACTTTCATTTCACGATGTAATCATGGATAGTTCTCTTTTTCAGAATTAAAAATTTAATTTTCAATTTTTACAGCATTTTTTTTTTTTTTTTTAGTTTATTAACAACAATTAATAAGCGAAAATAATACTAAAAATTTATAATAAATGCTTTCAAATTAATCGTTTTTATAATTGTTTATTTTCTATTGCAACTTTCTAATAAACAATTTATAAAATTTTTAGTTTTTAATTATTGTATATAATTAACTATTTATGAAGTTAATATTACAGTTAATTAGCAAAAATTAAACATTATAGTTAATAACAAATTAACTATAATATGCTGCAGTACGCTATCTATATATGATCATCTATTGATACGAAAAAAATGATATTTTTAATTTATTAAATAATACATAAAAATAAATAAATATACACAAATAATAAATAAATAATATAATATATATATATATATATAGAGAGAGAGAGAGAGAGAGAGAGAGAGACACACACAGAGAAATAAATTGATATATAATAACTAATATAATTATTTTTAAATTTTTTAATATTAAATTCTAATGATTTAATTTAATAATGAATAGATTTATGGTGAAGATTATGAAATTTGTAAATATTCTTATTTTCATTATAACAACTAGCACTTTTTATTTTTAAGAAAAGTTTTAAATATTGTCAATTGTTATATTTTTCATTATTTTATAAGCAAAATTTCATTAAACAAAATCAGTTATCACATTATAGAATAATTCTTGCCATACTTCAAATGGGAAAGTAAGTAAACTAGATAAGAACTAATATTGTAACTGTAATTAAGATGGAAATTTTACATTTATTAAATTGCTATTACAAATGTATTTGTCTCCACCACGGTTACTACTCTGTTATTGTATCAAAAAAGTTTTAAATACTAAAAGCAGTATGAAGTTTTACTCTTTTTAGTGGATTTTCAATAGCAAAAAATAACAATGAAATTATGACATAATACATAATTCTTTAATCTAATTAAATACAAACAAATATAACTAAATTAATTAAATATAATTATCGTTTTATCTTGAAATGCATTTTCAATATAAACAAAGAAAGTATGCATTTTGTTTCCCTGAAATTTGTGAATTCATATGTAACTTTAATGCATAAGATAGATAGATAATAACTATATAAATATTTTTCAAATTTTTGTTATTATTAAAATCAATGACTTAATTTAATCAACAAAAACATTGAATGTTATTATTAACACCGTCATTTTATAGACTCAATAATTACGATATATGAGAGTGACAGAGAGAATAATTATGATATATATATATATATATATATATACATGCATAGGGACCTGATGGCCGAGTGACTAGTGCTCTGTACCACAGATTTCGGGTTCGAATCCTGGTAGTGCCATGGATGTTTGTAGTGGTTCGTAATTCACTTTAAACCGTAAGTAATATGTTCGTAGAGCGTTGTGGGGGTAGTGTTACTCGCGTCCGTAACCTATCTTCAAGCTACACGTGCCCCTTGGTACTGCTAAATGAATAACATCGGTACAGCCCTTTCTTATGGCATAAAGATTAACTGTCTCTGTATTGCCAGCTGCTTTACAACAACAACATATATACATGCATATACATATAGATGTATAAAAGCAAGTTCCTCTAAAATTCTTACTAGATAACCTGATTATCAATGCGATACATACACACACAAATTTTCTAAGTACAATAACAGCAACGCCAGCAAATTGAAACGTGGGATTTCCGCTCAGTATCAGCACTCACTACATTGAATATTTTATTATTATTGTAGATAAATATATCAAATAAAAAGCTTATCGTATGTATACTGCGAAAAACCCATCACCGACCATGAAGTGAGGACATTGCCGTGAGAAGACTTTTAAAATAACTGCCTCGCTTTGGCGTGTCGTGTGAGAAAAAAATCCGCCTAACAATCAATAGGTTGCTTGACAATCAATACCTTATGTATATATATATAATCTTTTGTTTCTCTTATTATCTGTTTATTGTTAAATAAAGTAACTGCAACGGACGCCACCTGTGAATTCGAACCTGGGCTCTCTTGCCATTAGTTGCGCCTGTTTTCACTGAATTGAGAAGATATTGACGATTTGAGCATTGATTGAAGATTTTGACCATCTGATGCAATGATAAAATGTTCCCTTGTTAATTTATTCAGGGAATGACATATTTACATCAGAGACTTTTCTGTACGGTAAGAAAATGCACACAATAAAAGCTAATAATACCGAAGAAATGATAAGTCCAAACTGGTGTGAAAAGCTCACACGTACTATGATAATCGTCAAACTCGTTCATCAAATCAATTATGATCAGTTTTGTTCATTCTTAGGATAGTTAAGATTAATCTAGAAATCAGAAAGCAATGCGTTTTTGGCTAAAAATGACGGAAATTTAATTGGTATTAAAGTAATTAACAAAATATTTCAGTGTCAAAAAATATCATGCTACCATAACATCGATTGTAACATTGAAAAGAAATTACAGATGAAGCATAAAAATGTTTTCTTGTCATACAGCATATGTTTCCAATGGAGTAAAAAAATTGATGAATGGATAAATAATGAAGTAATCGTTAATAGAGTAAAGAACGATGATTATGATATGCCAACTTCACTCAAATTCAAATTGATCTTCAAAAAAGGATTGGTATATCCTGAACTGAAATTGGTATCACCACAACTGAAGAAATTCGCACCCTCTCTCTTATGGGAGGTGTTTATTTTTGGAGATTTATCGCATCGCCACAGATCGGGTAATAAGTCAGGTAATTAGTCGGTTATACAAACCGGACTGACTATCCTAGTGAGAAAATCAAATATTTCGTAAAATTTCAACAATCAACTTTCTTTCAATTAACAATAACTTAAAAAAAAAAAAAAAAATTGCATTCTCTTGCATTAAAAAATTGCATCACCTGTGAAAAAGGGTATAAGTTCAATATTCCAGGCTAAGATGATGTTGTTAAAATAAACTTAAGAGATATAAAATGCCATAAAAATAAGTTTGTTTAAGCAACATCTAATTCTAAAAATGCTGTATTTATTCACAATGTAGGAACTATGACACAGAATAATTGAGACACAAATTCAATTTTTCCTTTTTTTTTTGCCATTGTAATATATACAGATGAGAACTTAGCAAATGATTGATCTATATTTCATTTTTTTCTAATTTTGAAAACTTTTAAAAAATAATTTTGAAAACATTTTTAGAATTTAACTTTTTCACATTTAACATGTGTCTTTTTTTTTTTTTTTTTTTTTTTGTTTATTAGTTACAGTTTTGTTTTATGTCTGAGTTCATTTTTTTTATCTACTTCCAACTATAGAGATGTATTGACATCAATGTCGATATCAAAGTATGAAGAAGTTTTCATTTCAATCCAGCAAAAGCTTAAAAAAAGGAAAAACAAATAAATAACTTGTAATTTGAAAATATATAAATATCCCCCCTTCCTTTTGAAGGCGTATGATCGAAAGTACTAACTAGATGTAGATCAGTGCTGTTTATGAATAATGCTATTTTATTATACCGCATTTGATAAATGCTTCATTAAAATGAAGAATTTTCTACGTAGATAGTTTTCATACATGTTGATAACGAATTCCTTCTCTTATTGTAAAAAGCAATCAAAATGTTATTTTTTTCTCCAACAACTTTAAAAAATGTAGCTAGTAATATTTGTAATGATTTTTCTGCTTCGGAAGAAATTAAGTCAAAAATCTGATCAAGAACAAAGTAGACAAAACATTCGTTATATTATTCGTTTGATCACAAATCTGCTTTTATCAAACATTGTTTATAATTGATTAAATATTCTTTATAAGCAAAAGCATTTCTTTTTAATTATTAATTTTTGCTACTTATTAATTATATTACATGATATTAAAAGATATGTCGCTTTCATTGTCACGTTTCTTAACATGGTAACTCCTCTAAAAGCCTTTTACGTTAAACATTAAATAATAAACTTTCATGCGCTGAATTATAAGTTTTTATTTCTATCATTTATTTTTATTTTCATTTAAATTTGACATAATTGAATTTTTACTGAATTATTTGTTGTTGTCGTATTCCTGAAGAGTACAAGAAAATCAAATAGCATGGTTCTCCTGAATAATATTGGTTATGATGATTGCTAGCTTGGAGTATAAATCCTCTTCCGAGGGATGGTCTAGACTTTTCATGGCGGTTGCAACAGCTGGGCAATCAAAGACATGTTGAGGAGTAAGAACATCAGGGAATGTGGCACATTTTTGGAATTTTTTTAATGCCATCAGCAGAAATTTTCATATTTTTGTGGTGCTTCATCTTTAATCTTGTGATAGTAGTAGCTGTTTTTCTGTCAACATTTAGTTCTGCAATTTGGCATCAAGTTTTAATGTTAGAAGGAATTATAAGTTTAGATTTTGCCAAGGCATTTGCATCTGCATAGGAAGTAGGAATGGCAGTGTCTTCTGGCATTCTTTATCAAAAGAATCTGCAATTTGATTAAATTCCAAATCCAATGAGCTACTGAATTATTTAGTACGCGTATTAGTATCATATAACTGTCTTAGAAAGTTTCAATTACTTTATTTTGTATTTAAATTAAATAAAAAAATTAATTTTAATTAATTAATTTTATTTAAATTAAAACGTAAATTTTTTTGTTATATTTGAAAAACGATCAGATGCAAGAATGATTCTTCTTGCAAAATTAAAAACATTCAATTCAAAACTTAAAATATGTATATATTATACAGTTCATAATGATTTTATTATGAAATGTCATTAATTGATATTTAAGGACATTTAAAAGTTTTCACAGTAATACACTACAAAAATATATAGATAAATGTATAAAAATCTAAAATTAATAGAAAAAATTATTAAAGAAATAAAGAAACACATATCCATCATGAAAAAAAAATTTATTGATGTAAATAATAAAACAATAATGAATATGAATTTTAAAAAATATACAAAAATATTGCACTGTCGATTTCAGAGAAATATTGCATGGTTAAAACATAACACTTGAGTTTGAAGCAATTAATTCGTTCCTTTTTTTTCATACAAAAATTTTTGCACATGCACTATAATTTTACAAAAATTAACTAAAATAGTTTTAAATAAAAAAATTAATAAATAGTTTAGGAATTTATATAGTTATAAGGCATTAAAGTTAAGAAACAATTAATTTAAGCAAAACTTACAATAAGTTTTTAATTTCAAATAAATTATAGAATTCAAAAATTTTTTTTTCAAATTTCACTAATTGCAAAATAAAGCTATTTCTAATTAACAGTAAGTAAATTTTAAATACCTATAAGTGAAATTTTAAAGTGTTCAGATATAAGTAAATTTATTTCTAATAAAATTTTAAAATTTCTGATAAATAATTTAAAATTTTCTACAAAAAACTTTTTTCATTAAATTTAATTTCACGAAAATATATAGTAATTATTTCTTGCATAATTCTTTATAAATTATTAAAATTACCAATTTTATTCTAACATCATATTTTTTTTTTTTATTTCCAAGTATTATAAAATTTAAAAAAGAATGAAAAAATATTAAGGACATATCTTCTATATCTAAATAATAAAATAATTTCAAATATTTAAGACATATTTAATCAATAAGAATCAATAAAAAATATATAATCAATAATCAAAATTAAAAAAAAATGTAAATCGATAGAAATATCGCCTTCTGAAGATATAAAATAATGCCATGCACAATTCTTATTTTAATAGCAATAATTATGAACGACTGGTTTTAATTTTCCAAGAAAATTAATATGCAAAATAATTCTTTGGCTCTAAAGTTCATCGCTAAATAAAAGTAAAGAAAAGAAAGACGAAGAAACTGTTCCTTTGGGAAAAAGTAAGATTATACTGAGCGCAAAAGTACATGACAGAAAAGAACTAAATTTGATCTCTAGGCTTCCATTACTTTCATGCATCTACCAACTGTCTGCTAACTCAAGTGCAAAACATGATCAGATCCATTTTAACGAGGACATCACCAGTTCTTCCTCTCAATTAAAAAAACTTAAATGCATAATTTAAATCACTCGCGCCACCTACCACCAATGGCTGGAGAATAGCGATCTGACGAACAACCAGTCCATATGGCTTTTGTCACGGGTTGGAAACTGAACCATGGTGGAATGAAAGAGCTTTGTGTGTGATTAACTGTATCCGTTACTCCATTTAGGACTGGAATCTGGGGCCACGTTAGGCCCATCGAGTTCGGATAGGATGGGATGACTTTGTTGTTGAATAACTGGGAATAGAGCAGAGATGCGTGTGATGTTACAGAAGGGTGTAAGGTACTGGCAATGTATTTGTCCTTGTTCAAAAGCATGAGTTGCTGACACATCAGTGGTGGTATTAGACTAGAGGACCCATCGTTGCCGACGATCGGTCTCGAGAGTTCTAAATCTTTCACAGATTCTTGTTCCTCAGGCGAACTGGTTCTTTTGCTGTCTTCAAAAGAACAGGAACCAATGAGTCTTTCTATAGCGAAGTTCGCAGCTTTGGGCGTCAGCGGAGAGGTAGATTTGTCTCTGGATATCGTCTTCTTGATCGAAGAACAGTCCGTATCGTCAGAGTGTTCACTTTCTTTGAATTTCGTCGTGGAACCGTGCGTGACAATCACTCCGGGTCTGCAAGAAGTTCCACCTGGCGGTTTCGCGGTGGGTTTGGTTACAAGCCGCCTTTCATGTTTGGCAATCGGGTCCATACCGGGTGGTTTGTTTACCGACAGTGAATCGGAAATGCTGTGAGGTGGATTTTCACTGCCAGTTTTTGAAGAGGATATTTTGGTTCGTCGCTTCCGACGTCGATAGTTGCCGTTCTCGAACATCTCTTCGCAGTCGTTCTTGAGAGTCCAGTAGCTGCCTTTGCCCGGCTTGCCCTTCTCTCTGGGCACCTTGATGAAGCAGTCGTTCAGGCTCAGGTTGTGCCGGATTGAGTTCTGCCAGCCTTGCTTGTTATCAAGATAATACGGAAATCTGAAGGGAAAAAAAATTAGGTCTTAATTTAAAATAATTTCAGCCTCATTTATTTAAATAAAAGGGTTAAATAAGCTCTTGAAAGTATTAATCATAATTCATAAAAAGATGTAACAAAGTTATTAACTGTAACAAATAATTAATAATTGTTAATGTAACAATTAATTTTAATATATTAATTAATCAATTGTTAATGTATTTAATAATTATTAAATGTAACAAACTGATAAAAAAAAATTCCAGAAGTTTTTCCAAAATAACGAATTAGAAGAAATCTTTTAAAAAAAACCCTGTTACACCACAAGAAAAAATGTTTATTAACATAAGTGATAAATAATACTACACTAACACCCTATAAAATTTAAAATAACAAAAGTTAATTTTGATATTTAAAAACGAAAAAATATCGAAAATATGGACACAATAACTAAGTCGGTAAAAGTAACACTGGACACAATAACTAAGTCGATAACCAAATAAGTCTTTTTTTACATTTTTTTAATACAATTCACGAATTATTTGTAGTAAAACTCAAGTTTTCATTTAATTTGTTGTGGATTCTTTTGCTATTTAAAATAATTTAACTGCAACATAACAGAAAAAAATATATAATGAAATCCATAATTTATTTCAAATTGTATTTATAATGATCATTAAAAGTCAACTATCGACTTGATTTTGTGATGAAAAACATTTTTTCTGTCTTTTAAACTAATTAATTAGCTATCCATTCTTTTAAGTAAGAAATATTGAGAAAAATTAACCTTATCAACCAGTAAATTAGATAATTTGTAAATTTGGCAAAAATTAGAACTAATCTATAAATTCCTGAAATTGAACACATTTGAAATATATTGAACACCCTTTTAAAGCTTACTGTTGATTATTACTATTTTTTTATTAGAATATTACTTATCGTAATACGGAAAAAAAAAACCGAATTTTCGAAAAGATAGGAAAAAAATGCATGCATTTCACTTCACGAAACATAAAAAATTAACTATCTGAAATTTAAAAAATCTTTTTCATTCCTTAATCAGATTTCATTTAAAGCTACGTTGTCAAAAACGATACACGTAAATTAAAAGCGCTCATTTATCTGATTTAATATTTATTTAACAAAATTCTTGTGAAAATACAAAAATTTTCTTTATTGATAAATATTTACGTTCATGAATTTAAAAATTAGGTGTTAATCTGATGAAGAAATAAAATTTGTTTACGAAATATTAGCTGAAAAACGTAAAGAGTTTATCTTTTGAAAAAGAGCTTATTTTAATGAATATCACTTTTGTTTACGAAGAAAAATTGAAATCGTAAATTAAATTGCGCTAGAAAACTCATTTATAAACATTATTTATAAACAAATATTATATATATTATTAGGCATAGTTACTATTATACCTAATAATATGTACGCTGTCAATACTTTGGCACAATAGTAAATATTAAATAACAAATGTACAAAATGTGAATTACATTTTTAATGTTGAGATTTAGTAAAGATAGTAATTTAAAAGTTATTGTAAAAGAACAACTATTTCCATATTACTACCTTAATTATACATTCATTATCATGACATTAAAAATAAACTTTATAACTGCAAATTGAAAATTATCTGTATAGCAAACAATTCATTGTGTTTTTAAATATATTTCATTAAAATTTTAAAAATCGTAGTTGTGAATACGTAAAATTAAAAACAATATTAAATTTTAATAACTAAATATTTATTATAAATATTTGGTAAAGTGTAATATAAAATATTCATCTAAATAATGAGACAATATTTATTTTCATTTCAACAATGCTAGCATTTTTAAAAAATACATTTATGTGAATGATGAAAAAATGGTTTATTTTTAAATTCAAATTTTACATAAAAAAATTTAAAAGGAAAATTAATTTGTATAATTTAATGAATTTTAAAGAATTGTTTTATGCAGTTAAAAAAAAAATGAAAAATTTAAAACTATTTATGGGTTTCTATACGTTATTCGATACAAAGAAAAATAATTTAAAAATATCTCTTATAATTCCTCAATTTCAAAAAATTGTAGTTTATTTACTATCCAATTATTCAAATTAACTATTCGCTGAAAATGTGAAAATTACATAAATATTAAAAGTAACATTGAAATTCCCATATATGTGAACCAAAACTAAATAAATAAATAATTCATTATTAGTGACATTTTTAATTAAAAAATTTTCTATTTGTAAATATATGAATCTGAAACTACTTAATTATCAGATTCGTATATTTATAATTAATAAGATTTTTTTTTTTTTAGATTTCTACATTTGCGATTGTAAAAATGAAATTTTTAAGTTTAAATTAAGTTATAATGGAATTTAGTACCTGAAAATAATGATGTACTTTTCAATGATCACTTCGTTAAAATTAAGCAACACACGCATCGTATCTTAAATAACTTAAGTAAAGAAATTTAAAAAAGTAAATTTAATTTAGTGAAAAAACCTTTTAAGTAATGAGAAACAAATAGAATTAAGTTAAATTAACTTTTTAATTCAGATTCAAATGAAATATAATATCTAATGCATTTAGCAAAACAATTTTAGGATAATTATCTAAAAATCTAAATAATATATATAGAAGATTAAATATTTTTTTATAAAATGTTTGTTAACTTAATCAACAAGAAGTTACAACAATGCTATATTCGGTATTTGTGTAAATAGAAATAAATATTCAATGTGTTTTATGCATATGTAACTTTTATTAGAAATGTAAAAGATTCTATAATGAGTATTATTAATAACTAAATATTCGAATTAATAATAACTAACAATTCGTATTAATAATGAATTAATAACTAAATATTAGCTTAGTAATACTTAATAAATAACTTACATAATTAGACCAATTATTTTTCGTTTAACTATATCTGTAATACATTTAGAAGTATGAATAGATTGTTTTAGAAAAAAAGACGCTTAGAGACGAATAAAATTGAGAAGAATTATTTTATCTTCATTGTGTATTTAAAAATTAAATCATTATAAAAGATTTTTTTCCTAATTTTTATACATCCAGTTAAAAATTAAAAATATTCCTTTCTAAAAAATCCATTTTATTCACCACAATTAAAATAAATTGTTATTAAAGTTATAATCCTGATCAATTTTTTAACAGACATAACAATTCAGACAAAACACAATTAATCAAAATAATTTGAAACGAAAAAAAAAAAATTACATGGTTTTCATAGCAATCTTTTTTTAATGTAAAAGCATTAACTACTAATGATGTTACAAAAAAGAAAAACAAAAACAACAAAAAAGTTGTTCCAATTTACATTTAGAACTGAACAAAATAAAAAAAACACCCCAAATATAGCTTTTTATTTTCCTTTAAAAAAAACCATTTCTTAGAATGTTTGTTTGGGTTGATATTTTATACCTGAAATAAATCACTATAATTTTCAATTTCTTACCTACCACTGAATTTCATTTGTTGAATTTTTTTAACAATCTCGTAGCAACATCCCGTAATCATTAAACTATTTAATATTGTTTTTTTCCTCTATTATTTTTTCAAATCCATTGTTTTATTTTCAAACAAGCAACATGTTTATAATTATAAAAGTGCAGTAACTTTTATCTGTAACTGGTAAAAGTTTCTAAGAATAATCCACTCCATGGCAAACAGGAAATGTGTTCATAAATTTCCTAGAAAATTTTCATTCGTATTCCTGCGATTTATTTCAAAGTAAATAGCAACTCGCGACAATGCCTTGGTTAAATCCGTTTGATAAGAAAGTGGAATGTAAACTACTATAGCAACCTTCCGAGTTTTCCAAATAGTATAAAAGCATTACGGAACTGTTCTAGGAATATCTTGTGACGATCAAGATAGCAAATATCGGCAACAAGGCTCCATAAACTACGTGCCTGATATATAAGAATAAATATTTATTATTTGTACTTAAGTACTACAAATAGCCTGCACGTATTCACAGTACTTACACTTGTAACGACTTTCAAAGCTATTATTACTTGATCATTTTTTGTTTACAAATAGGCATTTATTGTCAGTAAACAAATACTCAATCTAACTAACTCAATGAAAATATTATATCACATCAGAAATTGAATGTAATTAATAAGCAATTGCTAGCAATTTTAAACAACATAATAATTTGTAATGAAAATTAATGAAATATTCCTTGTCTGTAAATATTTATAACAAAAATATTTATAGGATTGTTCTTAGTTAATATATAATTATAACTTTGATTAATGGTTTGAAATTAATACTTATACAAAAAGTAATCTACATAACTTCAGCTATATTATAAGGTCTACTTATTTCTAACATTATTATTAAATATTTATAACGAAAATATTTATATGATTGTTCTTAGTCAATATAACTGGATAAATATTTATTATTGGAAATGCCATAAAAAAATGTACACATATTTTCGATAATGAAATACACTTAAATGCTACTGCTAATATGTACTGATTAGCGGCATTAGATAAATAAAAGCTAATAATAAAACTAATATTATACAATAAATAAAAAACTAAATAATAATAAATAAATCACATTTATATAAGTTAAACTTCCATTAGTTTATAACTTTGATTAACGGTTTAAAATTAATACTTATACAAAATAATCTAGATGACTTGTAAGGTCTACTTATTTTTAACCTCTTTTATTCGATTCTAAACACTACATATTTTTAGTTATTAATACTTATACAAAATAATCTAGATGACTTGTAAGGTCTACTTATTTTTAACCTCTTTTATTCGATTCTAAACACTACATATTTTTAATTAAGATATAATTATTAATGTTTTGAAAACAATTAATAGACGAGTTTAACTATTATAAATGCTGTTTAAAAAATAATAAAGTTACAGATATTTTTAAAAATTAAATAGTGATAAAAATCCATTATTTAGTGGTAATTTCATGTTTTTTTTTTTTTTTTCTAAAAAATAAAAAATATTTAAAAAGAATTTTATAAATTTAACTTAATGAGCATTCGAGAACTTTTTAACTTCATTTTAAAATTTTATTATTGCATTAATATTACAATAATAAGTTTAACTTATAATTGTTAATAGTAAACTTCTAGTATTTCCTCAAAATATTTTCGAAACGTTTTAAATAGGTTAATTAAGTTTATATTTATAATTTACAATTTATAATTAGCGACTGACATATTTAGTTGTAACATCAAGCGATTTTAAACAAATAATTACTTAAATACAAAAATCATTATTATATATGAAACTGTGTCAATAAAAAAAAAACAAATGTATTAATAAGAGAAAATGATTACTTTTATGATGTATTTAGCAATCGTTTCTTCATGCTCTATTTATACGGTACAGATATTGTAAATTAATTAATTATAATTTATTAAACTAAAAAAATGAGATTTTTAAAACATCACAATAATTTTCTTTGATTACTTTATAATACATTTGTTAAATGACTGCTGCATATGAATAATTTAATAATTGATTAATTGTGATGTAATTGCACTTTACTTAATATAATAATTATAATGAAGCTATAAGATATTTTGTTTTATAACATTGTAGCATTTTTAATACTGGTTATGAGTTTAAATCAGATCATCTAATTGAATAAGATAAAATGAATATTGAATTCAAAACTAGTGTTGTATAGCGTAATACTCTTAAATATGATAAACTATCGCGATATTTTCACCTCTACACAATAACACAAAATTAATATTCTCAAATCAAATACTTTATAATCAGTGAACAAGTTGATTTAACAGATTTGAAGTGTCTAGGACAAAGTTCAAGAAAGTATGTTTGAAGATCATATTACTTTAATTTATGATTAGGAATACTTCTGTTTGCTATAACTGAGTTTACATGCTTTGCAATAAATAATTTATTTAATAAATCTAGCATAAAAGTTTACGCAACATTTAATTAATTTTTTTTCTATTCTTTTTAAATAGGGTAGTTTTTACGATGATATATTAGGAAAAATTTTTTATCCTACGATGGTTTTGTTTACAATATAATAAAAAAGCCAACTTTTTGTATCTAAGAACATTTGTACTAAAAAAATTATAACCGATTAATAAAATTTGTTGAAATCTGTTGATATGTTTGCATTGATTTTGCAATGTTACAACACTCAGAGTATTCATTTAAAAAAAAATTAATAAAAATAAAAATTATTAATAAAACAGAATAAAATGTAGGAACCAATTTTCTTCAGATACATCGCTCACATACACCGGGCTGTTTTTTTTTTATCGACTTAACTACTAAGATTATTCTGCAAATATTTTACGAATATACGCTAAATAGTTTTCTTCAGAAGTATTGCAGTTATCAGTTACCATAAATGAATAACGTAAATAAATTTTTAATGATATAATAATAATAATATTTCAGAAAATTAATATGAAATATTTTACTTTTAACATTAAATATTAAGTATTTGAAAATTTTTTTTACATCTAACGACTATTATTTTATATGTTTAAATATTTCGCACAAAATTTTGAATAGTAGCAAATATAATCAATCAATTAATTAAATCAATATTTTTTATTTGATTTTTGGAAATAAAAGAGGTTTTCATATCACTTTTAACTGTTAAATATATTTTTACAAGCATAACATAGCATCATGCTAGATGATCAAATTAAAAAGTGAATAATTTTGTATGAATACAATTTTCATCCACTACGTTTTTGAGTTATTTAATAATAAAATGTCATCGTATCTTTTCTATAGTAATTTTCTTTATTAATTTTATTACTTTTAAAAGTTTAAGTACTTTTGTACGATAAGGACTTTTTAAAGGTCTACAGAAAAAAAAACGATTAAAAAGCAAGAATTAATGGTTTTTAAGTTTATAATATAATTGTCTCTATTATAGTAAATATAATTATAAATTTGTAATAGTAAATATTAACAGATTTATCTTAAATTGTAATTAAAATTGTTATTATTAAATAAAGATAAATTACAGAATTAAAAATTTCATGTTATAAACAAAAGTTTTTCTTTTCGACATAGAATTTATACAAATAAAAATTAGAACAGTTTGGAAAAAGAATCCACTTATTTTTAAATATAAATATTTGCATAAATTGAAAATTAAATCAACAATTTAAGCCATACATTTATTTTGAGAAAAAAGCAATAAATTTAAGCTAATTAATCAATAGTTTTAGTTATTTTTTGTTGAATGATAAAAACTTAAATGAATAATTTATTAATCAGAAAACTTCATCAATTAGCATTGATAGTAATCATTAAAATAGTGCTCATTGATAAAGTAATTCAATGATTTTTAGATAAAATTCAAAAGTAACTTATATATAATTATTGCTTAATTTTAAGAAACAGAAAAGTAACATTATTAAAATTTTAGGGTTAATAGCAAATCTAACATCAGTAATGTTTAGCATTTAGAACACAATCGTCACCATTTTATAAACATTTTTAATCCAAAATATTTCTAAAAAAATAAACTTAAAAATTTTTAAAGATTAAAAATAAGTAACCCTTTTAATATGTTAAATACTTTATTTAAACCACTATTAGTACGATCGAATAATAGTTGCAGTATATATTAAATATAAATCATACATTTTGTAATAATCTATTACAAAAAAAAAAAAAAAAATAATGGCGAAATTATGATTTAATATTCTGAGTAGATGGCACAGATTTTTTTTTTTTTTTCTCTGTTCTAAAACAGAGATTTGAAGCAATAATTTTATCTGTTTTATTTGCTTAGAATGAATCCTTCAACAGAATTTATTTAAAAAACAATGTAAGAAATTAAATATCTAAACACAATATCAGGAAAACGGTATCATACATTTATTTTTATATTTTTACTATAATTGGGAGATTGAAAATTTGATACAAAACTTAATATAAATCTGCCTAATCTCTATTTAATAACAGAAATAATAATTTTTGTAATTATAAAATAGAAAAATCATTCATTTTCAAAAATCTTGAATAAATACATGAAACTATATTTATTAAAAAATGCCTTAATAATTTATTTTGTCATAATTATTTACATATTACTGTATTTTCATTAACAAAGTTATTGAATATAGTTTTTACTATTTGAACGACATCAGCATATTTTGATGTTATTTCTGAGATGAAAAAGTTAATTTTGAAAAGATTACGTTTCGATAGTACACTATATAAGCAATGTTATATTCTTTTTGTAATTTTAATATAACATTAATTAAATTTTAATAAATGAATAATTTAATTTAATTTTACACTTTCAAGAAAAGAACAAAATTTTGTTATTAAAATATATTTTTCGCACAAGTAAATTTTCATTTCACACATCAATAATAATAGTTAGCTATTCCCATTATATTGCAGTAAAAAATATAATTTGTTCATAAACAATTTTTATAATCTTTTAAGGAAAATATATTTTTTATATATAATATTTTTTAAAGAAAATTTTATATATATATATAAATCTACAAATCGTAAAAAATAAAACCATATCAAGATAATTATTTTTAAATTTAATTGGCAACAATTTCAAACTTTCATATTAAACGTTTTTCCTTTTTAATTCTAATTAATCCATATTTTTCAAAAATGATTGTAGTGCTTAAATCAATTAATGATAATTTTATTAACCTATTATTTGTATTAAATATTTGGGTTGTTTTCTTATTTAAAATATAAAAATTTTTATAAAATTATATATTTATCTCTCTTTTAATCAAAGATATTAAAACAAAAGCCAATTATTCTAATTAATTATTATTAAAGCAAAAAAAAAAATTACCAATAATTGCATGATAATATTAAATAATGCTATAATCGCACTAAAGTACAATTTTTGATCAAAAAATATTTTAATAGTAATTCATTTATATTAAGAAATATAAAAATTAATTAGAATTTTTTTAAACTTTAAAATTAATACATGTACGAATGTATTTTATATTGCAATAAATTTAGATACAATATGCTTTTCATAATACAAAACAAAAAATTATTTTTTTTTTTAAATTACAAGAATAGATTCAAATCTTTATTTAACAATTAGAATAAAAACCTATGAAAAATTGTTAATTTGCATATAATATTATGTTATCTTATAAAATAAACATAATATATAATATTTAAAACAAATTTAATTTTATGAACATGCGTAATTCTAAAAACATATTAGCGTTAAACAGAACACATTTTCCATAATTCCCTGTGATGTTAAATGAATAAAAATAATCTTAAGGAATATTCTTAATAAATTATGAATGAATGCATTAAATAAAATAAAAAGCATCAGAAAGTCTACTTACTGATCCATGATATACTTGTAAATGCCATCAAGTGTTATTCTCTTGTCAGGTGTGCTTCTAATTGCCATGGCGATGAGGGCGATGTATGAGTACGGTGGTTTCTGCGGTGGATTGGCTCGAGTCACTTCATGGGTCGAGTTCGCCTGGGAGGGGGCGAGTACGCGACCCATCTCGGTACCCGGCAGGTGCCGAAAACCCCCGATCATCACCTCGGCACCCCTCTGTCCGTACAAGACTCCGGAGGGAAAGGTATAGTGTCTCGTGTCGGCGAACATCGGAAAAAATCTGTTGGCCATGATGGTTTCTATAGCGATACTATCCACATTGGAGAACACAAGTCTACTGAGTTCGGTCAGCCACTGCTTTTTCAATGGATGCAGTACAAGACGAAATTACGCAAGAGTCCATTGATAAAATGTGTGACACATACCACCAAGTTTCTATAGCGTGTATCTTAGCTGCTTCTGTTTCCACAATCAGTACTTTTCTTGTTATCAGTCAAGTCAGTAAATAGCCGATTCGAAAAGATTTTCAATATTTAATTAACAATAAGTGTTTGAAGAATGACCACCTAATACTTCCAAGTCAACGAGTCAGTATTTTCTTGTTATCAGTTTATAATTTTGAGAGAGAAAGTGGCCAATAAAATTGATTCAAATTTTTAAGTAGGAAGTTTATAACAATTTGTGCATAAGTACAGCAAGTTCTTGTAAAAATTGCTGTTTCACATCAACTTAAATCAATATAGCAGTTCTTCAGAAAAAAATTCAGTGTGAAATTAAGATATTAATGTCCGGTTATCTTTGTTGGATCTTCAGTGCCAGGAAGGAGTCGGAGGAACAGGTGTCCCGCCACCGAAATTTATTTTGTGGGAGACTTTGAGAAAAGATCTCAGTTTATATACGGTCACACAAGCTCCCCTCGACAGTTTCACACATCACTTCATCCACTGTAACTCACGAAATCTTTGGTGAG
Source organism: Caerostris extrusa (assembly GCA_021605095.1). Lineage (NCBI taxonomy): Eukaryota > Metazoa > Arthropoda > Arachnida > Araneae > Araneidae > Caerostris > Caerostris extrusa. The sequence goes on from BPLR01018798.1 coordinate 44,977, forward strand.
CTGTGAAATTACCGAGTGATCTTTTCTCTCTGTAGCCACAACAACAAAGAGAGAAGACTAGAGGGGTGAGAGGAGGAGGAAAAGGATAGGAAGCTGTTCGCGTGCCCTAGGGGAAAGAGTCCCCTCTAGTATTTTGAGATTCAACAGAACGCGGACACTAGGTAAAATAAACCTTTTTTGAGTTGCAAGGACAGCTCCAGCCTGTTTTCCTTTCGCACGATAGTATGAGGGAGGGTGTCTTTGTTACAAAAACATATCAATCACATTTTTTATTTGATGGGATAGGGAGCAGAGATAAAAAAAAAAAAAGGAAAAAATTTATCCCGGACGCTTTAGGCGAATTCTAGTCTTGTTCTATAGTCCGTTAGAACTATCCGGGAAAAGCACCGGACAGCTGGTTAGGTTCTGGTTTTTCTCCGCAGAAAAGAAATAGTATAATACCCTGCAGTCCAGTGTTGTTTATATTCTATTTCAGGACGTATCCGGAGAAACATCGGATTTTTCCTACTGCTGCCGGGGAGAAAAAAAGTTCCGATGGAAAATCTGTCAGATGACTCTCTGCTGGTGAAAGCCTTTTTTGCTGGAGTTATTAAAGCCTATGATTTCGATGTAATTATTTCACCGATAAGTTGCTATTCATGTTATCTTATTGGAAAGATAAGGATTTGTTGAAGTAATGATTATTCTTTTCTTTGCGATGAAATTCTTGTCGATCGAGAGCGAAATCAACACGTAGATTGTAGCGGAGGTGGTTGATAACAACTCAGTAAAGACGATCTATCATTTCCTCCACAGTTTGACACGACAGAGTTGATGGAGCACAAGCATTGGAAAAAAAATCTTTCATTAATGACTTCTTAAACAACACGCAAAAGTTAATAAATCCATTATCACATAAAATGTCAAAAATCCATCATTATTAAAAAAATCCGTCATAAAATAATTATGAAGACATAACGAGTATGTTTAGGAAGAAATACCTCCACAATCAATGTCGCTGACTTTCAAATATTTCAAAAGTTTCCGTAAAAGATAATGCAACCACCAATTGCCGGAACGAACAAGTCTTTGTATCAAAGTCGCTGAAGGTGATAATTGGTGAGATAATGAATTGCACTTGGTGCTATCACAACCCACCACGTGTAGAAATTAAGAATTGAGAAAGTGCTTCCTCCGTGGCTAGAACAAGCGAAGTCAAGCCCAAACTGGAAGACAGAGAGAAGAGGACTTCTTATCTTTGCTAACTGCGCTAAGCGTTTAAACGCTCTCGTTTAAATGTACGACGCTTTCTCCTATCTTTTCTCAACTGTTATTTCTTTTGCTTTTTCTTTTATTCTTTTTTCTTTCTCTGAACATTCACTCCCCTCCCCCGTTGTTTTCCTTCTTTTTTTAACAACTTCTCGCCTCTTGCTTTATTGGATGCTGTGGAGGGAGGGGCTTAAAAAGAGAGAAAAATTTTGTTGAATGTTATGTCATCTGGGATGTTTGGTTAGGGTCAAGTGGACTTTTGATGAAGTATAAATGGGTGCCAGTAAGAACAAACAACTTTCGAACCAAGAAGTGTTGTATTGTCCGTCCGGCCCACACACGTCAATTAAACACTCTCGTTGCTATGACGACCACCGGCTGCGACCAATCAGCGCGCGAGGAAATGCGAGGGGTTTTATTTATAAAACCTAACGGCTCATTATCCGGTGGCCCACCCAAGCCGAGAAAGATGGTTTGTTTGTCTTTTTTCAACTGCATGAGGTTCCTATATTTGGCTGGTTATTTTTTTTTTTTTCTTTCTCTCTTAATTTTGACACCTCGTTGATGCGATGCAAAATAATCATTTCTCCGCTCGACTTCCTTAGGTTTATATTTGAAGTGTTTTTTTTTTTTTTTTCTTTTTTCTTTTTACTTAGTGAAAAAGATTTGGACAAATCCAACTATCAAAATAGTTATTTATTTTAGACTCTCGCTTATTTTGATAATGAATATATATATTTTTTTTTTTTCAATGCGCATATTAAGCTTATTTTTATTTTATTTTTTTTTTTGCTGACTCAATTTTTTTTAGTTAGTTCAAAAAGTAAAATTTTGTATTTTTTTTTAACACTTAGTATTTTTATTTAGATGTAAAAGTTTTTTTTTTCCTTTTCGTTTTCTATCCATTTTTTAAGTAAATAATAATGACATTTAATTTCAATTTGAAAAAACTAAATATACTCAAAAAAAAAAAAAATTTTTTTTCTAATTTTGCTGATGATTTCTGCAAAACTGCTTTTATTAAACGAAACATATATCAAATAATATGCATTAAGTATATTTTTTATTTTTCACTAATGTTTTTTGATTGTAAAAATGTAAAGGACTGTTTTCTTTTCATTTTCTCCTATCCACGTTTCTTTTTATAAGTAAAAATGGGGTTTAAATTTATGAGACTATTTCAGCAAAATTACTTTAAATGAAATATATCGTAATACTCGAAAACAACAATACTTTAAATTGCAATCGCATCTTTTAAGGCTGTACATGTAACTATTTTTTAAAAATATCTTTAACTATTTTTTAAATGAACTTTGAAAAATGTAGATGAAGCAATTTGTAGTAAAAAATTTAAAAGACTGTTTTCTTTTCATTTTTCTATCCATGTTTCTTTTTATAAGACACAATGGGGTTTCAAATTTATGAGACCATTTCAACAAAATTGCTTTATTAAACGAAATATATAATAATACCCGAAAACAATAATACTTTAATCGCATGTTTTTAAAAGTATAAATGTAATTATTTTTGAAAATAGCTTTAAAACTATTTTTCAAATAATTTTAACAATGTAAATCAAGCAATTTTAGTAAAACTTTTACCACATCCAATAACAAGTTTACAATGCTATAAATTTAAATTTAATTTACAAAAAGACAATTTACAAAATAGTAACTAATTACTTAATTAATTATTCGTAACCAATTTACTTAATTGTAATAAATTACAATTACAATTTACAAATTAACAATTTGCAAAATCCATTTACATTATTACATTTTCCAACACTTTTAGAAACTAATGTTTTTTACCATTTTAGAAATCAAATTAAAAAAAATATTTAAAAAATCACTTTAAATTTTAGATTCAATCCTTCTTATGTTTATTTTAGATAATTAACATTGTACATATGATAATTAACATTGTCATATGTACAATGTTAAATTAACACTTTTTTTTCGTGAGTTAATGAAATAAATAAAGTTTAATCTTCATGGAAAAAAAAATTAAACTTCTAATAAATAAATGTTCATTCCATCAATTAATTACATTGAGTAAAAAGATATATCTTTTTGCAAATAAACAAAAAAAGATGAGATTTTCACTTTTAATTCTTAATTACTTAGAATCTTAAATAATAATAATAATAACGTAACATCTGTACAATTCATGAATTTTTAACAATGTTTTTATTTTGAAATTTCTGAGATATTTATGTTACAAAAACAACTGAAATTATTACAAAATATAAGTTATTATTGCTGAATAATAAGAACACTACATAATAATAATATATATGTTATCATTTTGTATAATTGTCATTTTTTATCATTCTAAAGAAAAATTGCGATTAAAAGCGAAAACAGCATGTTTTTCATAAATATATTTCTATTGCTCTCTTCTTAGAAAAAAAAAATGATCTTTCGTTTTCATGACTCAATGTTAAGTTCCATGAAAAACAAAATTCCAGAATAAAAATAAGCTAGTGAAATATCTGGATTTTTAGTAAGAATTTACTTTATATTGTGTATGTAACTGCTTGTTATTTGCGTATCACATAAGTGAATGTTTACCGGCAATCCAACTGTTGAGCATCTGTCACAATCTACCTTAAATTTATGTAGTAATGTTTGTAACGCAATCCACAAGCGGGAATCAAACAATTTAATATATTTATAATGTTATATAAATTTAAATTTGTAATATGGGTAAAAAAATACATTTCCAGTTTAAAACTTTCTTTTAATTATAATTCTTACTTTTAATTCTTATTTATTTAAAATTTTTAACAAAAAATAATAAAAACATAGCATCTGCGTAATTTAAGAATTTTTCACAATATTTTTTTATTTTGAAATATCTGGAAATTATTAATTGATGAACAAAGGAAAGTGGCTGTTTTTATATGAGAATTATTAAATAATATGCCTTAATAAGTTTACAGATAAATTTTAAATAAAAAAAAACTATTTATTTCTGAAAAGTATATATATTTTTAATTAAATTTTCATATTAAATGAATAATGCCAATGAATGTTCAGTACATAAATCTGTAAGAATTTTTTTTTTTAATTGTTTTTCTTTAAATCTATAAAAATTGATTATTCAAATATTATATAAAGCCATTTATTTTCTCATTTAAATAGATTTTCCAGCATTATTAGATATCACAAAAGACTAAATGACTTAATTATCAATTTCCTGCTTCGTGATTAATCGTATAACCCTTTCTTTTCATTTTTTTAAAAAAGGTATTTAGATATTTATGATTAAAAACATATTTCAAAATATTTTATACAAATTTTTCTCGTTTTTAAAAGTAGAAAATTTTTAAAAAAATTTAAATTCTAATTTAATTCTGTTATGCATCAAATATTTGGTCTACAATAAAAAATATTATTATAAGTTGCAGTATAAATCGCAAGTGAAAAAAAAAAAAAATGATGAAATTGAAAATTATTTAATTATTTAACAGATTTAAAAGTACAATACTGCAGAATTTAAAAATACTGCTTTCTAAAATTAAAAAGCAAAGGATAAAATATTATTTATGAATTTAACAATATAAAGCAATACACTGCTTCATAATTTAAAGTTACGAGGTAAAGTATTACTTCATAATTCACTACAAAGTATTACAATTGATTTATTGGCCGATTTATTGATTTATTGTACTTTTAAGTAAAGAAGGGCGCTAAAACTGAGCAAAAATTAAGAAATTGTGTTGTGTTAAGAATATTATTAAGACGACTTAGTCTATCATTTCTACAAAATAAAGAAACATTTTAAATGTTTCTTTTTCTTTTATTTTTCTAAAAAATTCCTCAATGAAGTGTTTTAATTTCTGTCTCTAAATCAACAAGGTGAAACTAATTTTAAAAAGAACTTTCGATCTATAAATTCATTTGAGTGATGGTGACAATAAAGATATAAAGTGAAATAAAATATCTGCTACAAAAATTATTTTCAAATGAATTATTCAAAATTTCTGAATTTAGGGTGATTAAATGATTTTCACTGAATATAAATTTAATTCTCGAAAATCATTTGAGTACTTCGTTGAAAAGCAACCATTTCTACAAGTATATCTAGTGAGAAGAGATAGTTTTCAAAGTTAGAAGGTAGCTATTTTTTTCAACAAAGTTACAAAGCTGGCAAATTTCTCAGTGATAACTAGTTATATAAAGAACGGCACTTGTTTTTTTGATGATATGGCAATTAAGTTCAGTTCTGTAAAAACTTTGATAGTAATTTTATTATCATGTAATAGTAACTTTTCATTGTTATTGTGTAAATATATAAAGTATGTATGCATATTTCAACACTTGTCAGTATATTTAAATAGTTTCTATAGTTCTACGGTTTTTAGTCCATTTTTTTTTTCTCTGAGTTTATTATTCATTCCCAAAAATTTGTAAAAAAAAAAAAAGACAAAAAGTTTTTACTAATTATCTTTTAATTAAATTTTTTATAATTATCATAAAGTTTCCAATCTACCTGATGGTACCAACTTTAAAAATTGACATGCTGACTGATTAGGTAAATCATAATATAAATAAAAGGCATAAATTTCACAGTAATAGTTTTCGATTTATTTTCCAAACAAGCACTATTACATTCTTAAAAATAAATGCTAATATATTAAAGATGAAAACAATTATGAGGATTGTATAAGAATGATTGCTTTCTCTTAGTCATTTTATATTAGTTAAGATGAGTTTGTTAAAATCAATTTCTTCACCATGAACTGAGAATTTATGTACTTGATGACCTTGCTGATTCCGCAATCTGTATTTGTGTGTTCTTCAACAGACTTGTGTCTAAATATTTATTGTGCTTTACACTAGTAAACTTTAAATATTTCTGAAAAATACCCGAAACTTTGGAGACCAACTTTATTTTATTTATTTATTTGTCTGATTATGTTGTTAAATATATTTATGCACAAATTCGCTTTAATAGATTTTACACCGGTCTGTTGGTTAGTACATTGGTTTTTGATCTGAAGGAGTTCAATGTGATACCTACCTAAAACACGTCGTCATTACACTGAAGATGAGAAAGTTAAATCTGCATGTTGTTCCATTGGACAGGAAGTGATTATCTGATGCTGGGAATTCCTTAATTGTCTACTGTGATTGCTGATGGGGACATCAGAGACCAATGTTGATCTATCGTTATGTTGATTGTTAAGTAGTCAATATGATTCAGGCGTTCGTCGACTGCCCCGAATAAAGGGTGAATAGCTCTTTATTGGAAAAATGAAACAAGACATTTGCCCTACTTTACTTATGTTTCACATTTAATAAATAATCTTAGTTACTACATAACTATCTAACTGACTAACTAACTCCCGGCACAACAGTCCATGCTGGACCATGATTGCTCTAACAATACGACTCCAAAGTCGTCTGTCTCGAACGACTCAATTTGATTTTCCAATTTGTAATCTTAAGGTTTTTCAGATCCTTTTCCACTTCATCAATCCATCTCTTTTCTGGCCTTCCTTTATCTCTTTGGTCTTGGCACTTCCGTTGAAAATCCTCTTTGCACCTTAGAGTATTCCTATTATAGTATCCATTGTCTCTAGTAGTATTCTTATTCTAGAACCTAGTATTCTTATTCCTAATACATCCTAGTATCCTATTCTGTCCAGAATCCATGTGTTCCAGCCATTGAATTCTCTTTGACTTTATATAATTTTATCCTTTTCTTCAAACAATTTTACAACATAAAAATATCAAATAAAAACATTTTTAAAGATGTATTAGGAATCATTTCACTCTTAGTTACGGTAAGACAAATTCGCCTTGCTGAAAAAAAAAAAAAAAAAACAGTAAATTTTTTTATATCACCCGTTGGGTAACAGGGTATAAGGGGAGTAATAAATCGTAGATCACTCAGTTGTAAATATAATTGGATAATACATCCGACATCAGAAACTTTTGCTCCCTCCCCTTTTTTTTTTGTGCCTCTACACCCTCATTCAGTCTGTTACTTGATCCGCTTTCGTGTTATTCCACAGAAATATAATTGTCGGCACTGTTGGACAAACGGGGTGAAGCTTTAACTGCCGTGAACCAAATTTATGACCGACCCGGGCACAGAATCCTCGAAGAGAGACTTTTCCTTTACCCATTTTGACTTGTTGACTTCTTGGGGATTACTCTGTTTAGATATAAGTATAGCAAAGGGCAAGCTGGTGAAAAAAAATCAAGAAGTATGGTGTAATATAAATAAAATAATAATAAAATCATGTATTTATTATCAACAAAGTCATATAAATTTTTTTTTATATGGAAACCTCTGTAGATATATTTTGTTTAACCCATCAATGAGTCCTTTTTGATAAGATGGTTAAAAGGAATAACTGGTATTATCATAGAGTTAAAATCCACTGAAAAAGAACTTTCAAAAAGTCACATTAATCTAATTTGTTTTTAAAAAGAGCTCGGTGTCTGAGGTTTCGGGTTTGAGTTTCGGTGGTGCCATGGTTGTTTTAGTGCTTCGAATCCACTTTAGGTCCCTGTCTAATATGTTTGTAGAGCTTTGGGCGCAATGATGACAACCCTACCCCGTAAAAAGTCAGCCTCATGGAGTCAAGTCAGTCTTCGACCTACGGGTGCTCCACCACAACAAAAAGCTGCCCTCCTTACGTGAGACCACATGGGTTCTTCAACTTGGTCTAGATGTTGCTGTCTACCAAGTGGGATAAGAAACAACAATAGTTTTTAAAAGTGACTTCAGTTGTTTATTTGAATCATAACTAAGAAAATATTCGTTATACACTTTACACATGTTGCCATAATTGCCATAATTTATATTCATTTCTGAAAGTAGTAACTGCGGCGAACTCTATCAGTGGGTTCGAATATGATTCCTATTTCATGTTAGATGTGCACATTATTGAAGGACCACAAAGGAAGAAAATGGATCATTTTTAGTTTGTTTGCATAACTATATTGAACAAAGATGACTACATAAAGATGCTTAATAATCGATTGTGGTGAATTTGCATAATATGTTGAGCGAAACATTTTTATCTGGAGTTCTATGAAGTTCTAATTTTGCAAACTTTATGATTGTTTTCTTCATCAAATCTCGGTTTTTATTAAAATCTGTTACTTATCTACTGGCTTATAATAAATAAGAAAACAGTGAACAAAATATTTTTCTATTATATGAACGCTTATTTTTCTTACTGAATAATGATTTAAATATTATTTCATGTCTTTTTCTAGCATAGGATTCTAAAAAGATTTTTTAAAGTTTCGAAAATTATGAAGCTATTAGCTAAAGCTAATGACCCAAGATTACATTCATAAGTGAAATCCAAACAAAACTCACCTCTAGCCTGATAAGTACTGGAAAGCCACAACAGTTCTACTATCTAAACAAAAATGTTTAAATTTGCAACAGTGTATTGTTGTTCTTGATATTTTATCAAAAAGTATAAACATGGTGGACGTGCGGAAATTTACGTATACGCTGACATTCACCAGCGTTTTGTTCTACTTGAATGTCATCTAAGTAGTAATCAGATTAGTTACTACTAATAATTGTGTTATTTACTTTAGACTTTTCAACTAGATTTTGCTTTTATCTAAACGTTCTTTATTTGTTTGTTTAAACAACAGTGATGTACAAAAACAAACAGTAAGTTTGTTTTAGATTTTAAACAGTACCATGCGCATTTACACCCAATAGGTTTAGAGATTTAACTTTCACGCCGAATTTCAATATGGGTCCATATAACTGTCCTACAAGTAGATCTTTTACAACTTTTTGATGCTGAAATATGCACCTCTTTGCCAAGACTTGCTTGACTGTTTATATATTTATTATGACAAACCCCTACTTCCCTCTTTTTTTAAATCTAAGTACTAAAGATAAAAGTTAAAGCCTTTTTTTTTTTTTTTCATGTTATTAATATTTAATTTAGGGACCTGATAGTCACATGACTAGCGCTCTGGCACTCGGTCCCACAGGTTTTTGGGGCTCGATCATGGGCGGTATCATGGATGCTTATAGTGGTTCGAATTCATCTTAAAACGTAGATCCCGGTCTGCTATGACTGTTGAGCGTAGATTCAGTACAAAGTTAACAACATCCCATGTTTCAAGAATCTGATAGTAAGCAGAAAGCTTTGGCCATCATGCGACTGTAACGCCATTGAAGAAGAAGAATATTTAATTTAATACAAAATCATTAGTAGTTGAAAAAAAAAAACGTTATTTTAAATGAGATCCTTCAATTGTCCTACATTAATTTTCAGATATGAGATACGAGATTCAGAATTTCATTCAAATGGAATTTATTTAATCAAAATCTATTACACTGTAATTGTTCGAACTTGTTTGTTACTTTTTCTAACAACTAAGTACATGGATGTTTGTTAGTGGTTCAGAATCTCCGTTAAACTGTACGTCCCCGGTCTAATTAACCTGAAGTGTGCAAACAATGACCGTAGAGAGACAAACAAACCAAACTTAACAGCTAAGTAAAATTCATATCTCAATGAGCGATTTATTAAATGCTGCCTTTTCTAAATGAATAAAACTTTATACGGTAAATTAGATAAATTTATTTAGAGATATTTTTAAATCTATAAATCCACCCAGCATTGAATTGCGAACAAACGACTTGTTAAATCTCATATAAGTGGATTAATTAATTATAAAAATTTTACTTCAACATTAATAATTTTAATTTAATACAAATGCACTTCACAATACAAATAAATTGTTTCAATCAGTCAAGAGACATCTGATATCTTATTTATCAAACAGAATGAATGATTTATATATCTATTTAGACACTATGAACTTTTATTATAAATGCTTTACTATTTTTATGAGTTGAAAACTTTCTTTTTGTTTCAGATGGAGACTATCTGCTTAATCACTTACTACGAATAATTCTTTTCAAGTGAGGGGGCCTCCCAATTGAAGTGCCTCCATGAACGCTAAGGATTAAAAATGATGGAAATATTTAGAAGAATGTTACAGAAGAATGTTATCTCAAGGTATTATAAGTGCATCACTGACTGATATTTGCAATGGATTGCTAAAAAATGTTTTCAGTCTTATTAAAATACAGGAATGCCTCCTTCAGCAATGATTTTACCACTTCCAAGGAGATGTGAGTTATTGATAAATATTTAAGAATGAACACTTATTGTGGGAAGAAAAAAAAAAGCTGAAAAGATTCGAACTAAAATTTATTTCCTGTATGTATGTACATTCCTTTTCTATTTAAACTTCTACGTTTTTTACAGCTTTTGATATTTCAAATTCTTATATAAGAAAAATATAGGCTGATATTCAAATTCTTATAGAGAAAAATATGAGGGATAGTGACTAGCACTCTGAGTTCATGCAACAGTCCTTGGTTTCGAGTTCCCGGTGCCATGGTTGTTTGTAGTGATTCGGAATCCACTTTAAACCGCAGGTTCCTATCTAACATAACTGTAGAGCGTAGCGTTGGGTGTAAGACTGACAACCCTACCCCGTAAAAACAAAACATGCCCTGTCCGGAAATCTGCCGGTAGGTAGACGGTCTTGGCAACGCCATGGGGTTGTTGCGCCAGTGATGATAATGATGAGAGATATTATAAAATGAGTAATTGTATTAAAAATTAATTTCAAATATTTTCCATTTATTTTTGTAAAAATTTTGACGAGAAATTGCCTGCTATTATATTAATACACATAACAGTATTATAGTAACACAGACACACAGACAGTGTAACATAATTATTTTATTGAGGCCCATGTTTTATCGACTGTTATTGCTGTCTTATTAATTGACACCAAAATAATTTTTTTCTTTTTGCTTAAAAACAACAACATAATGATAATAATAATAATAAATTTTCCGCTTTATTTTAATATTCAAAAGAAATATATATGCGAACATGACTTCATAAATCTTCAATGCATGATTTCTAAAGATTTGGAAATCGGAAATTCTATACACAACATACATGCGAAGGACTGGATAAGTGCCGACACTATCATTTTTATAATGTAAGTTATTTAAGTAATACATTAGATGTGCGTACAGCTCTTTAAAATTTATTAATTTTTACATTCATTTTTGAAGAAAATTTGTATTTTAAAGAAATAAAATGATGTATATATATATATATATATATATAATTTTAGTACTTTATAATTAATGTTGTTGTTGTTGTTGTCGTCGTGTCTCTCATGGAAGGAGGGAAGAGGTGCAGCTTCTGTTCTGATGGAGCACCGTAGGTAGAAGTCTGAGTTCTGCTCCGTGACGCTTTTACAGTCATAGGAGAGTGGGACCTATGGCTTCAAGTGGATTTCGAACCACTACAAACATCCATGGCACCGCCGGGACTCGAACCCGAAACCTGTGGCACCGAGCGCCAGGCGCTGGACACTCGGCCATTCAGGCCCCACTTCATAATTAATGAAAATATATAATGTAATATAAAGCCAAAAAGGAGTTTGATAATAATTTTATTATTAATTATAACATAATAAAACCTTATGTGGCCTTATATTACATAAATGTATAATAAGCACAATTAAAACATACATAAATTTATAATAACATAAATGTATAATATAATTTATAAACATTATATAAATTTATATTATTTTTTGTTTGATTTTTGCAACAACTAAAAACAAATCCAAATAAGTTAAATGCTTTTCATTTATTGTTTTTTTTATATTCATATACACAAGAAAAAATATTTTTTACAATGCATCTGTTATTGATCCAAATAGGCTTGCGCATTTTCGGTATTAACCATGTGTTAAGCGCAATTTTAAAATACATCATGTTTTTTGTCAATAAATATCGTAAATAATTTCGCCATAGAGTTCTGAATACAGGCCAGCGCGTTATTGGTCTATAGAGTCCTAAACTTCTGGTCTGCAATAAAATTGGACGAAATATTTTTCTGTTATTTTAATGTTTGCTGTTGTTTTTTTAAACTAAAACTAATACTGACTGAATGTTTCCAGTTTTAATCTTTCATAACCAAAAAGTCATTCAAAACGCAATTGTATTTTTTTAATTAAAATAAATAAGCAATACGTAA
>BPLR01018799.1:0-175577 GCA_021605095.1 Caerostris extrusa
CCACAAGGTGAACGCTAGGAGCGTCAAATCGAAACAGACTGTCAGGGACCGGCTCTTACGGCTTTTAAATATTAATACTATTGTAGAAGAGGCACAGGGTGCCATGTGTATGTATGTACTAATAGTGTAAATAAATTAATGTAAATAGAAAGAGAGACTGGTATTTCATCCTGACACAACTGGCTGCTAGTACAGCAACTTACATATGCTACCCTTTTTTGATTTGCAGGTCATTTTCTGCACACTTTGGGTTAATTACACCACGGCGTACAATTTAACATGGATTCTGAACCATTCAGAAACGTCCATGCCACAGTCAGGATTCGAATCTGAAATCTGTGGTACCAAAGGCCAGAGGTTTACCGCTACTAATTGGCCTTCAGGCCGCGTCCCTTTTTTGTGTTGCACGAGATTTTCATTTTTCGTTACCAAATAGTTTCTTCATAGTGTGCGGAAAAGAAGTTTTTGCATTTTTAAATCAATTAAGATGATTTTTCGATCCCTTAACAAAATGTAACAAATTATCTTACCAAGAATCTTGATTATTTGTGCCAGTGCATCTCCCTGCACCGACTTCTGGGTCTGTTGCGCGGTGACGTAAAGTCGTGACAACTGGACACTCTTGTTGGCAGAAGATATCCATGGCCTCGAGGCAGGATTTCACACCTGGGCCGTCACCCCACTTATCATGGCGTCATCGCCCATGTGCCTGTGTACAACGCCCACCTCTCCGATGATACCCCCACTGGTTAGCCAAACCTGTAAACCACAAAGTAAATCTTATGATTACATAGTTACTGATTGAAACTCACTGAAACTTCTATTTCCTTACTACGAAATCATTTTTTTTTTTTGTTACTAAAATTTGATTTTATTGATAGTTTAGACTGAGAAGAAATTTTACTTACGATATAAAGCAATTTTTATTTATTTTTTTTTTTTTTTGCGGTGGATTGAGATAAATAAAAACAAGTCAGAGTATAATATTTATATTCCTTATTATTCATTTTATGCTTTTTTGGTGGTCATAAAAATATATAAAATATTTTTAAACACTATATTAAAAATCATATAAAATACATTAATGTTTGAATGCATGATGCTTATACACTCAAGAGCCAAAACATTATGACCACCCCACATTTTGCAATGAACTCGCCTGGATTATGTGGAAGTCACGTGATCAGGTGGAAGTGGTATTTAACTGCTGCTGGAGAGTCTGAAGAATCATTCTTTCACTTACTTCTGTGTGTGATGGGAAAGGCTGCGGATCTAAGCGACTTTGATAGAGGGCAGATTGTAATGGCTCGAAGGCTCGGAACAAGTATTTCCGAAAATGCACGACTCATGGGTTGTTCGCGATCTACAGTTGTTAGTACTTATGCAAAGTGGATGAATGACAGTGAAACCAGCAGTAGACGACATGGTGTTGGATGTCTACACGCTATCAAAGAAAAGGGTCGTCGGAGACTGTCTCGCATGGTGAAGCTGTAGCCAGACAGTAGCTCAACTGACAGCCCAATACAATGCAGGGCCAAGTAGAATAGTATCGGAGCACACTGTTCAGCTGACACTGTTGGATATGGGGCTACGCAGCAAACGTCTCTCTCGTGTGCCTTTGCTGACCAAGCGTCATCGCCAACTGCGCCTGCGATGGGCCCGGGAACATCGTGACTGGTCCATGGTTCAGTGGAAGAGAGTTGCCTGGTCAGATGAATCACGGTTTGTCATTCATCACGCCGATGGCCGTGTCAGGATACGTCGCCTTCCAGGCGAACAGTTGCTCCCTCAATGTACAGTAGGTACACAGTCATCGCCGGTGGTGGCGGTATTATGCTTGGGGGGACATTCTCTTGGGCGTTCTCTGGGACCCGTGGTTGTGGTAGAGCAGACCATGAATGCTACAGGGTATCTGAACATCATTGCGGACCAGTTGCACCCTTACATGGCTTCTGTTTTCCTGCTGGAAATGAAATGTTCCAACAGGACAACGCCCCTTGTTAAAAAAGGCTAAAATTGTGTTGCAGTGGTTCCAGGAACATGTTGCTGAATTCCAGTTATTGTTCTGGCCGCCTAACTCATCGGATCCCAATCCGATAGAACACATTTGGGATGTCCTGGGACGGCAGCTCAGAGTTCAAAGACCACCAATTCGCAATATCTTGGATTTGCGCTACCGTTGCTTTTTTTTAAACATCTGGTACAATCTGTCTCCGGCCATCTACCAAGGACTTGTGGCATCCATGCCAAGGCGGGTTGAAGCTGTGTTTGTGCGCCAAAGGTGGGCCAACTCGTTATTGACAGGTGGCTATAATGTTTTGGCTCTTGAGTGTATATGTCTTTTAAGCCTACATCATTATATTCCTCACTCATGTAATGGTGATTATATTTTCTGAATAATGATAATATTATATGAATTTATCATTCATATACTACATAATTCATGTTTGAATGCATGATGCTTATACATGTCCATTAATCCTACATCATTATATTCCTCATTCATGTAATGATGATTATATTATATGAATAATAAAAGAATCCGTCATTCATATAATACATCATTCATGTTTGAATGTATGATACCTATACTTGCATATTAATCAAATTATACTAACAAACAATAAATATTACATACAATTTCGTCGAAAAAAAGTACACCATTTTTAAAATAAAAGAATGCATACCAATATTAATTGCATTAATATTAAAAATGACAATGCTACATTTAAAAAAAAATTATGATGAGAGGGAAGAGATAATAATTAAATTGTTTTCAAATGCCACGTTTACACACACTCTCTCTGCAATCCAAATTCTATAATATTACACTATAACTCTTTCAAGTTTGCAGAAGTCTTTTACTTTTAAATAATTAGCAGTGTTTAATTTTTCCATGCATACCATGCAGTCCTGCCTGTCTTTCTCTCCTCGCAAATCCTTTCCATAACAGAATTTGCATAGCCATAATTAGTCTGACCAGCGTTGCCCCGGCCACAGCTGATGGACGAAAAGCACACAAAGTAGTCCATGAATGGGCATAGTTTTCTCGACAACTCGTCCAGGTTCTTGGAAGCTGTAGCTTTGGGATCGCATACTTTGCTGATAATCTTCTGCTGTCTGGCAGTCCATGAACGCATCTTTCAAAACCTGAGGAAAAAAAGAAAGGGCACCCGTCGTCATCAAGCATCAGATTAATTGTTAGGTTTCGTTTGGTTTGACGCTTTACAGTCATTTTGTGCACACTTCAGGTTAATTAAACCAGAACCTACAGTTTAACGTGGATTCCGAACCACTAACATTCATGCCACCGCTAGGATTCAAAGCCTTGAAGCCTGTCGTACCAACGGCCAAAGCGCTATCCAATTGACCGTCAGGCCGCAGGTTAATTGTTAATAAAATATCAAATTAGTCATTTAACAAAAATGCTCCAAAATGAGTTAATTTTAAATAAAACTTCAATTTAATTATAATACATAAATATTTACAAAATTCTTGCAGAGAAATGTTTTATAATAAAACTATAATGAAAATAAGAAGAATCGTAGACATGTTGCACAAATCTCAGGCCAAAAACTTGTTGTTAAATCCAATAATTTGTTAAATATTTCAACTCGAAGCAAACGGCATAGCGTAAAACTGACTGGAGTTAATCTGCACCTAGTATTTTTTTAATTTAATGGAATCGTTTGAAATTCTGTAGTTCTTTTTATTTTTTATTTAATTTGTTTTCTTATTTTAAAATTGAAAGGTAACTGATGAACATAATTTATTGCCTGAATAGGATTTATTGATATTTGTTTGTTTAAGATTGCTGTTATGAGTTTTGATTCTTACATTAAATTCTAAATTTTATGGGTAATCTATATATCGGTTTAGAAGATTAAAATTTTAAAGCAAGTAATATAAATTTTTTTTTTAAGTCAACTCCTTTTTTTTTTTCACTCTGTTGCAGAAAGTCCTTTATAAATAATTTTCATTCATTTTTTTTAAGTTTATCTGGCGCCATCTATTGGTAACTTAAATCTAAAAAAACTAAAATTGATTATTTAAATTTAATGAATTAATTAATATTTGAAAAAACTGCATTAACATCCAGCGTCATCCACTACAAGTTAAAAATAAAATGCATTTGAACTTGAGTGGATGAATAAAAAGTATTTTATGAATGATTGAAAATTTGAACAAGATATATATAGGGACAGTGTGAGTTAATAGAAGGAATTGAAAAATGTTTTAAATTATTTTAATTCAATCAATTTCTTACCACTGCTGAATTGAATATGCCGCCCACAGGTCCAATACTAGATGCCATCTGCAGCAGTTTCTCAGCTTCACTCTTGACGGCAGCATTCAGCGTATAAACCTGCACGTTGACTCCCTGATTTTGCCATTTTTTTTTCAGACAAAAGTGGTGGCAGGGGGTTCTGGCTCCATACCTAGATGTCAAGATGACGTTCTTTCCTCCCCCTGTTCAGTATCCACTTGGCGACTTCCATTCCGAATCCGCCAAGTCCTCCAACGATTATGTACACCTTGGTATCGTAAAATTGAGTTTCTGGCACAGCAGATAGTGCCAAGCATTTAGGTACAATGCGTTTCTTTTGTTCTTCATCACGTATCTAAGTAAAAATAAGGAATACAGAATGAATCCCAAAATAATAATAATTTTAAAAATTAATAATTCTCTTTCATAATGAGTGATGTCATTACGAAAGGAATTAGTAATTTTAGTTACTCTTGTAGGAAGAGTTAGTAATGTTCATAAAAATATACCCATTTGGTAACAAAAGTCAAATAATTTTCGTGAATATGTTATATAATCAAAAACAAATTTGTAAGCCACAAAAAAGTCATAGAAAAACATTAAAATTACAATGAGAAATAAAGCCAATAAATAGTTTTTCTTGACTAAATTACAACAAAAAGCGCAGAATCTGTTATTTCCCGCTACTTTAATATATCACCTTTTATGTTATCAATCAGTAACTTTTATAATGAACTGATTTAAAAATGTGGTTAATCTGCAATCATTTTGAAATTTTCCACATTCTATAAAGAGGAAAACTTCAGTTCTGATGATGGATCATAGACATTTTCTTCATCATGGACACAACAGCCCCTAGTTGGGTCGAGGCAGTTTGCTTATTGGTAGATTTCGAGATAGGGAATGTTTTTTTTTTTTACGGGGTAAGGTTTACAAGCTTTATGGTTAAATTTTTTACGGTTATCCTATGCCCAAATCTCTACAGTCATGTTAGACAGGAACCTATAGTTTAAAAGTAGATTCTGAATCACTATAAATTCGGTCACTTAATATCACTTAATTTTCCGAATCACTATAAAAAAATCACTAATCTTCAGTGTCCTGCAGTGCGGAGCGGGGCGGACATTCCATGAGTATCTACCTATATGTGTTGGATGGTGGGAAAGAGGTCATCTTCTGCTGTGATGGAGCACCCGTAGGTAGAAGTCTGACTTGGCTCCGAGTAGCTGAAGAAAGAGGATAGTGCTTTCCGGGAGGACTTTTAGGGGAATTACCTCGCATCTGCTTGTCGTATGTGAAAAGAAAACTCCCACCAAGTAGTCCGACGAACGAGACAAGATGCTGAATACCACAAACGCCTTCGAGTCTCCTCATTTTTGAAACAGTGTATGTAACAAAGCAGCCAATAGATTGAACCTCAGCTTTAATGTTTATCAGCGGTGCATGTTGCCACTGAGTCACGAGTCGGACCTGTACTACTTATGTATTCCATGAACATCGCGACTGGTCATGAGGTGGACAGTGCCTTCCGGGAGAACTTTTAGGGGTAACTGCCCTGTTTTTGCCGTCGTATGGGAAAATCATCGGAAACTCTCACCAAGTAGCCTGACTATTGATGTGAAAGTTTTTACACATATTGTCGAGCCTCCTAATTTCTGAAAGCAATGACTAAGTGGATTCGAACCTCGGTACTCCTGCACGCTACCTACTCACGTTGCTACGGGTTAGGAGTAATATAATCTTGACGGGATATATAATGGATATGAAATAATCCCCCTTCACTATGATGAAAACTCCATAAACAAAGATATTATGTAAAAATACTTTTAATTGAGAGGAAACATTCAATCTCCATTTTACCGTAATAATTTTAGGAGAAACCTTTTCCCCCTGATTGCTATGAGAATAAACAAAAATAATCGATGCTCTTACTTTTAACAAAACTTTTCCAACGTGTATTCCTTTTGACATGTATCTGAAAGCTTCTTCGATGGAATTTCTCCCGAATACCGTCTTATCAAGAGGTTGGACAACCCCAGATTTTATGCCATCTCTTATCAGTCTCATGATTTCCGATAAAATTACAGCCGTTTTGGGACTGGAATCAAATAACTGGTCAAGGAAAACGGCATGGAATGAAATATTCTCAAGGAATATTTTAAGACCTGTAAAAAAATTGAGAAATTATTTATAAAATCAATGATTGGATTACGAGAACTTCTTTTAAAGTCATTAAGTAATGTAATAAGTAAAAAAAAAAAAAAAAAAAAAAGCTTATGTGGGTAAAAAACAGGACAGCCTATGATATGCTCAAATATTTCTTTTAATGCTTTTTAATGAAAAAAAAACTATATTCCATCTAATCTGTAAATTAACTATGCGACCCACTGGCAAGAGCGCCCCCCTGTGGCGTTCATGAGAAATGGTCTGTCGGCCTTGAGACTCTCACACGAGAGAAGTACTAATAAACCTGCGCTCCCGCTGAGAAACGCTTAGTTTATAGTCTTTCATCCCGAGAGGAAATATATTAAGTGAATCCTGGTACATTAGTTGGCTTACAGACTCTCACCCGCAGAGGAAGTATATTTTGGGCATCCTGCGCGTTGCCGAGTATCGGGTTTTCGCCTTAGAAGGAGAGTCCTTCAACGAATCTATCATTATCTGTCTTTAAATGTATTAAATAGTGTATGACTAATTGCTGTATGTGTGTGTGTGTCAATAAAGCTGGGAGTTCTCCAACCTGGGTCTCTATAGCAATTCAACCCAACTACACCCAGTTCCAATCTAGTTGCCTAATTACACATTACATTATATTTATTTGCAATGTTTTTAAAAAGCCCAGAAAAACTTATTTTGTTGTTTACGCATTTTCTTTTTGTATATCCCTCTCGTATTATAAATAATAAAATAAGTTATGAGTTGTATATGAATAATAAGTTGAACTAATGAAGAATTGTAAAATATATTTTATTATGTGTTATATTTTAAACGACTTATTTTATTACAATGCATTATTTATAGACTACTAAGAAATTAAGTAACACATAATTTCCTTGACCTGTTTCAGCCGCGGTTAAAATTATAATGAGGTTAACAGAAGTATTTAAGTTTACTAGAAATTTTGTTTAATTGTAAATTCCGGGAAGAAAAATTGTAAAAGAAATGATATTGTGTAACTCAATATTAAAATAAGATGCAGTTCAATTCAACACTTACCAATTTCCCGATCCAGAGCTAAATCATACTTCCCGATTTCAACGAATCTGCCACTTTTACCTAAACATCGGATACTAGCCGTGAATTTGTCATCAGCCAAAGAATTCAGAACGACATCCACTCCTATAAAAAATGGATAAAATCAAAACTTTTTATTATATTTTTACAGAATCATTCCTACTTCCTTTGTAGATGCAAATGCCTTTTCAAAATCTAAACTTATGATTTCTTCTAAGATTAAAACTAAATAATAAATCACAGAACTAAATGTCGACAAAGAAACAGCCACTACTCTCGCAAGGTTAAGGAGGAGGCTCCACAAAAATACGAACATTTCTGTTGATGGCGTTAAAAAATACCAAAAATGTGTCAACTGCCCCAATGCTGAGCTGACTCCTCGTCATATCTTTAATTGATCTACTGTTGCAGCCGCAATGCATTGTCTGGAACCTGCCTCGGAAGAGGATTTATACTCCAAGCTGACAATCAACACGGCCAATATTAATCGGGAGCACCACGATATTTGATTCCTTTGTACTTTTCAGGGGATACGACAACAAGAACAGAATCCTTTAAATCTTTTTTTTAATTAGTTATTTTTATTTTTATTAGTTATTTTTATTTTCCCTGAAGTATTTCCCGTAAGATGGAACCACTATCAATTGTCAAATTATAAGCAATAAAATGTTCTTATAAAAATAAGTTCTAGAAAGCTTTGCTTATTTCAATTCAACAAACGAAGGTGGAAAAGTATAGTTAATATAGTTATAACTTATCAAGGAAAACAGCATGGAGTACTAACACTACTTGAATACTTGGAATATTTGATACTAATGATTTTTTTTTTTTTTTTTTTTTTAAATTTGACGTGTTGATTTCGATTTAAAACGTTAATCTTAACGCAATATATTAGTAATACTATTACTGTTAGTAATATTTTCTTACACATAGAAAAAAAAAGCGATTTTAATTATTTATTTAATTAATTTAATTAATTAATTAATTAAATTATTTTATTAATTTATTTATTAATTTAATTAGTTATTATTTATTTAATTATTTTATGTATTAATTGAATTTTTATTAATTATTTTAACTATTAATTATTATTAAGAAATTTTAATTATTTCAGATTGTTTTTAATTTCTCTTAATATTTATTTATTCACATTTTTTAAATAAAAGGCTTTGAAGAAAAATTTTTCTTAATAACACTTATTCAGAATAAAATTATTAATAAGTTTATCAGTCTGTTTTGTAAAGAAAAAAATATATATTGCTTTATTTATTTCCATCTGTGCAATAGTTATAATTCAAAAATAAAGATATTTTAAACAATTCTTCAATACGTAATAAAATGCAATGAGTATAATTGAATTCTATTCTCACCTTTTCCATTCGTTCTTTCCTTGATCATAGCTTCAAAAGAAACGTTGCGCGAACAACCTATGTTTTCTTCTTTAATTTGAGGAAATTTACGTCTCAGATACTTCTTTTTCTCATCATTACCTATACATAATAAATGCAAATATTATAACAAATATTTAAATGTAATTAATAAGAATTTCAGAAAACTGTTTTATTTTGTTTTCATTGTTATGTCAAGCAATCATTTCTTTTTTTTTTTTTAAAATTAAAAGGAATCATTTAATGAATAATGCTGACATTTTCTTTTTTTTTCCGTTTTTTTTTTTTTTTTAATTATTAAATTTTTCACTTGTTTCTACTTTAAAATAGATATTGCAATATAAAATAAAATAAAGGATTAATTTATATAATTATAAACAATGTAAATATACTGAACTGTCAATTCATTTGACCAGTGGTTCTCAAACTAGAGGAGGCGATACTACCAGGGGATTGTAAATATATTGAAAGGTGATGACAGTTAAATCGCTTTTAAGCAAATGGAAAACTAAAAAAAAAAGCATGTACACAAACTTTAATTATGAGCTTTAAAATTATTACCTCATATTCTCGTGTATAAGCTGAGAATATTTAAAGTTAAATTTCAGAGGTTGGCTTATATACTGATTCGCTGATCTTAGGAAAACGTGGGTGTAACCTTACTTCCACCTACACACAGGCAGGAGCGCCCCCTCCCCCTTTTGGCGTTCGGGAGAACTGGTCACCTGAGTGGAAGTACAATTGAAACACGAGCTTCTGTCGAGTAATGTTTAGTTTATAGTCTCTCATCTCGAGAGGAAATATATTTAACTCAACCCTGCGTATTAGTTGGCCTGAAGACTCTCACCAGGAGAGGAAGTATATTTTGTGCATCTTTCTCGTAGTTGAGTATAAGGTTTTCGGCTTAGAAGTGGAATCCTCAAACGAATTTATAATTATTTCTCTTTAAATGTGCTAAATATTGTATGTGTGGGGTGTTTGTGCGTGTGTCAATAAAGCTATGAATTCTTCAACCTGTGCCTCAAGTATCTCAACCTAACCACGCCAAGTTACAATCTGGTTGCCCAACCTGCACACCACATAGGTACTTTTCCGTTAGCAGAATACAAACGATTAATTCTTAAAAAATGGTCGACTATTTTTATTTATGGCCAATGTCACTAAAACATTTGATTAGTATTGTAGTAAGATATTCAATATTTGTAATTAATTATAGTTATATTTGCATAAATTAAATAATTTAAACCATAAACGAATAATTTTTAATTTTAATTTAAAAATTTGCATTCATTTAATTAAAAACAACATCTCATGTTTCGGAATCTGCCAGTAGGCAGAAAGTCTTGACCTCCTATGAGGCTGTTGCGCCATTGAAGAAGAAATTGTCCATAGGTGGAAGCGAAATATAGAACAATAAACAATTTAACAATAACACAAAAAAACAATAAATACATTACTTGCATAGTTATGATGATATTACTTACCCACAGTGGTAAAAACTTCACAATTCAGGCTGAGTGCAATTGTTATTGCAGCTATACCGATTCCTCCAGTTCCCGAGTGAATCAGAATGCTTTCTCCTGGCTGCAGTTTGGCTCTCATTATCAGAGCATAGTAACAGGTGGCATAGACGACGGGGACAGTGGCGGCTTCTTCCAGGGTCCAGTTGTCGGGCACATCGAAAATATGAGCAGGTTCTGCCAGTATTGAGGTGGCCATTGCTCGGGCTGAGGCAAATCCGCAAATTCTTTTGCCGGTGCCATCTTCTCTACCAGAGAACTCGAGACCCAACACAGCATTTCCTTGGCCCAGATCTGCGAATGAATCGGAATTAGGAAAGCTGATTAATTGTTACTAGTAAAGTAATGAATTTATAATAATAATTTACTGTAAGACATTCTATTCAGTATTCTAAACAAACAGTTTAAAAAGTTGAAGCTAGTCAACTTTATTGCCTAAAACGAACTAGACAATTTTTAAAAGTGGGCACCCGGTGAATATTCTATCGGGTTTTTCTAAATGTCTGCTAGACATTAGAAACTTTCAATCATCGAAGAATAAAAAGAAAAAAATTATCCTAATAGTAAGGATCCACCGTTTTCCCGAAACAAACTATATAGCGAACGGGGAAGAGTACAGGGTTGATAGAACTTTTCCTTCAAGCCTGGATTGAACCCTACGTTAGACCTGGTCTTTGCACATCTTTTTTTCTTTTCTCTGCCCCGTTCGTCCTTGGAACCGAGAATTGGGGAGAGAGGAAAAAAAAAAAAAAAAAAAAAAAGGGAATAGACAATCGAGTGAAGAGTTTACACATTGCATCAAAAGTAAATGTTTGTTTAAAATGAGAGAAAAAAAAAGAAAGTCTTATTATGTTTTCTTTTTAGCCTTGACTAGCATTTTCTTGACGAGCAATGTTTAAAGTTACATTCAGAATTTTTCCTACTTTTACGTTTCATTCACGCATATACCACACATTTTTACAGTCATTAAAAAAGTGATAGCACTGATTTTTTGTCTCCTGTTATAAATAAACATCGAAATAATAAAGTTTAAAAATAATAAATGCAATACTTCACTTACGTCTTGTTGTTGCAATCGAAAGTTTTTCCGTTGCCAGCATAACATCCCGGAAATTTAACGCAGAATAATAAATGTGGATAAGTTTTCTGTTCTTTGGTTCCATGTACTTTTACATTGGATTCGATCCATTCGAAAGAGGAGAGATCTCCGTATCTTCGACAATTCACGTAACTATGGTCCATGGGTCTGGGGCATTTTGCTGAAACGAAGTTAAACAATTAATTTTAATATTAATTGAATATTTGTTATTGATAATAGAATGCAGTTTTTTTAGTACAAAATAAATAGCACATGCAACATTTATAATCGAAAGAAATTCAAATAGGTAAGAATTAATAGTTAGAAAATTTTTAAGGTACTTGTTTATAAACACTTTAGTATATTTTACTGCCCGACTGGTGGCTCAGTGGCAACGTGCACAGCTGGTGAGCATTAGGGTTGAGGTTCAATCCGGTGGAGGCATTGTTGTAGACACTGTTTCAAAAACACATTTTTTTCTTTCGATGGCGTATCGTATGTTCAGCATCTTGCCTCGTGAGTCGGATTATATGATGGGAATTTCCCGGGTTTTCTCCCATGCTATACGCAAATGCTGGGTATTTACCCCTGCATTTCTCACGGAAGGCACTGGCCTCCTTCTTCAGCGATTCGGAAACTTCTATCTTCGGGTGCTTCATCACTACAGAAGTTGCCCACTTTCCCTACATCCATAAGTAGATTACTCATGAGGTGTCCTTCCAGCGCCGACGGACACTGAGGATTAGACAACACCACAACAACAACAGTATGTTTTGTTAATGATATTGAAGTATCTAAACAGAAAGCATTCATCTAGATAATCAGTTATTAAGCTGGCAAGCGACACAAATAGGATGGGAATTCCGGAATCCTGTGCAAAATGAATGAGCTCCCAAGCCGTCAATAATAAAAAATGAGTAGCAATATGTCTTTGAAATGTTAATTATCTTCTTACATTCACAAGAACTCAAGCAGTTTTTAGTCGGGAATGATTTACTGTGCAACTTTTGTACATCCTATCCATTTGTGTTTACAACCCCATACATCAGGTGCATATTCTGCAAGCTTTGAATTCGTGTGGAGAAGCATAGTATTGAAACTTCCAATACGGAAAACCTTTCGTTCCTGAAAGATATTACAATTAACCGAAACAACACCCTCAGAGACATAACAAAATCCATATTCTATGACAAAAAAAAAAAAAAAAGGTTATTTAGATTTATTTACTGCCTTTCACAATTTGGCCATATATGTTCCGAGCACATTATAAATAATTTAAAGAAAGTGAAAGGTAAAAATCCAGCAGAATATTTTTACGAAAGGTAGAATGAGAAAGGAGGAACTTACTTTCTCTTATCAAAATGTGCCTGAAAGAACCCCATGATCCATTTTCCAGATGTTCATGACCAAATTTTTCGTCACCAGAGTACTGTAAAACGGATTTTCTAAGCTAAATGGTGGGAAATCGTTTTCTTGCTTCTTTTCGAGATATGAAGACGCATCTTTAAAAATAGGAGGAAAAAATACCATTTAAAATGAATGTTATTTTAAATAAAATTTCAAAATAGTTACATTATTTATTCAATCAAAATTTGTTAGATTTGAGCAAGTGTACTTAATTTGATTTAAGTTAGTCATATTTTATTACGATGCAATAGAGGAATATTTAGTGACTTTTAATTTCAGTAATAACTTTTTATACATTATTAATAAATACATTAAAAAAAAAGATATTTCTTTTAATGTTTTAAATACTTTTAAATAAATCTGTAAATTATTATTTGTATTTATAGCTTTATTAATGTAACATAAATTATGTGTCTTTTTATTATAAAATAATTTAATATGCAGTTTTTGTTTGGGGAGCTATAATCTATGAATATAAATGTATAAGGATAAACATTTAAGTTTTAATAATTTAAATTTGATACGAATAAAAATTATAAAAAGTTTTTTATATTAAAACTATATATTTGCTCAATATAGAAACAGTATTAAAAAACGTGAAAGGGAATAATTATTTCCGAATTTTTTGAAATCTCTTAATTTAGTAATTATATTACGAAGGATAATCTTTTTTAAAAAATTGTAAATATTGTTTTTAAGAAAATAATTTTTAACGAATTAAATAAATATTTTAAAAATAAAAAGCCATAATGTTATGCTATCCATTGTATTTTGTTTTAACTTTTATAAACTTGTATACTAAATTAAATATATTTATTGAAATTATAGCCTTTTAAGGGGCCTGATGGCCGAGTGACCATGGTTCTGATGTTCGGTGCCATGCATGTTTGTAGTAGCTTGGAATCCACTTTAAATCGTAGGTCTCGGTCAAATATAATTGTTGGGTGTAAGGCTGGAGGCCTAACCCGTAAAACGAAAACATCTCCTCCTATCTTGAAATCTGCCAGTAAACAGACAGCCTTGTGGATTGTTGCGCCATTGATGATGTTGATGATATCCGTTTTAATATTAATAACATTATTTTAACGCGATTCATTAAAAATGAAAAATGTGAACTATTTTGAATTAAAAATTCATTAATTAATTCATAGATAATTGAATAAATTATAAATTTATGTCCACTTTAGATTAGAATGTCACCTGATTCTTTCTCCTCCAGGTTCTTGTTTAAGACAGTTCACCATTCCAATGACACCATTTATCGGACTGTCTTCAGATATGAGCCACACTATGCCTGATCCCTTTTCGAACAATTCTTGCTTCACTTTATCCACCCATCCATAATTGCTTTCGGTTATTTGCAAGATTCTTTGAGGCGCAACCAAAAATGGTGCACGCAGCAAATACACCGATCCACCAAAAGGATCAGATATTTTACTGAGCACGACTAGATTTTCGTCCTGCAAGATGCCTTCCAGTGTTGCCTGAGAATGGAGTTGGAGTTCTTCACCACACACCGAAGATATAAGCAATTCTCCACAATTCGCTCTTTCCTTGAAGTAGAACAAGATGAAACCATTCGGCTTGATGACTGAAGTCAGAGTACGAAGCAGATTCTGCAGTTCAGATACAGGACCGTATGTAAAAGAGCTGATGGCCACATCTTGTGACTTTTCTTTGGCAAAGTCTTCCAAGCTGTCTTCGTTAGATGTTTGGATGTTGTGCTCATCTAAGACTTCTTGATCAATTGCGACTGCGTTGGGCACAATCAAAATGCTTTTCTTAAATTTCAAGTGGGAATATTTTTGCATGATATCTATGGCAGGAACTAAAACGACGGGGAAGCTCCTGTTAATTTCTAAGACGCTTAACTTCCTGAAAGTGTTCTCCGTGATTATTTCCAACATGATTCGCAGAGAATCTTCATTTACCAATGCGCTGTTCAACATGTCTTTTTCCAGCAAAGCGAGTATACGAAATGAACAATTCTTTCTTTTTTTCTCCTTCAGGTCAGAAGTTGCGAGTTTTAAGGATTTCAGCAAGTGTTGGTTTTCTGTTATCTCTTCAATGTATTCGTCCAAGTAGAACTCGCTTTTGGTCTCAACTGGGAACTGGAACTGTTTCAGTTCTTTCTTCAAAGATTTTCCAATATTGTTGATGAATTCGTTGCAGGCTCGGAAGTAGTCAGACATCTGAAGACTACAATCATATTTTGGTGTATAATTACTTACATAGGGAACGAAGGTGTATTCTTCGAGCATTGGATTTTCATCTTTCCTTCGATTAGGTGCAGGATCTAAAATCAGACTGGAAATTTCTATGCCAACTGATCGGCAGGTGCGTGTATTTTTATTATATTTGACAGGCATATCTGAAATATTATAAAAATATAATGTTATAAGGAGCATAATAAATAAATATTTTTTAATGTGTTTTATGCACTTGTACATATTTTTTGTTTTATTTGCTTACTGACATCTATGATCCGGTGTTGTTCAGTTTGAATAAAACTATATTTTTACTTTGGTAAATTTATTTTTTTTTTAAATATTCGCAAAGAAATTCTGAGAAAATTGTAGCAAAAATAAATATTAACAAAACACTTGAAGTAAACAAAATTTTAAAATGACGAAACAAAGAAAGACACAAAAAAAAGTATCGCTTTTTTTTTAAAGTTATCAAAAGTGATACATTTTTCGAAATTTACTATTTACAAACAGAAAAGGGTCTATTTATTTTTGTAATTCATTTAACAGTTAAAAATAATATCCAATTGTTGAAAATTTTTTATTTGATTTCTTTGACGGATTCTTTGTTCAAATATTTTGATTCCTTGAAAAAAAATACAATCAGATAGTTATATTTTTTCATATACAAAGAACACAGTTTAACAACAAACAACTTACTAACTTAATTTAAGTTTTGACTAAGCCATTTTTTTATTTTATCTTCTCTATCTCTTTGTATATATTTAACAATTGAATGAAAATACACAATTTTTTAAAAAATTTTATGGAGCATTTATTTTGTTTTTCATTTTTTATAGATAGATATAAATTGTTGAAAATCTGTTTGTTCATTTTCTCTGGTTTTAATCTGTACTGTGTTTTTTCAGGTGCCCGATGCCGAGGGACTTGTGCTCTGGCGCTAAGTGCACAGGCTTTGGGTTCGAACCCCTTCGGTGCCATGGATATTTGTAGCGATTCGGAATGCACTTTAAACCATAGGTCCTGTTTAATAGGACTGTGGAGCATTTGGTATAAAGCTGACAACCTACCGCGAAAAAAAGGAAACATCTCCTGTTTCGGAAACTGCCTGTAGGTAGACGGCCATGGTCCAACAGGGACTGCAGTGCCGAAAAGTTATTTAGTTAGTTAGTTTTTTCAAAGATTTTCCTTTTTTCAATCCTTGAATTGTTTACAATTAGAGCTAATACATAATATGCTATTTTAATCGCATATTATTTTCATTAAATTGGATATATTATGTTGGAACATTATACTATTTCAATTATTCAATATTTCTGAAAATTAATTATATTTATATGAATACTGTATTTAACAAACAATTATTGGTTTTTTTCTCTTTTTTTTCTGTCGTCTTTTGTTTTAAGAAATGTGCTAATGCTACTTAATTTATTTTTTATTATTTTTTTCTGTTTTTTCGTCACTAATTAAATTTTTTTCATTATTTTAGAATTTTATAAATATTTTTACAGAAAATTTTAATTAAAAAAAACCCCAGAAATATACATATATGTTAAATGTTCTTGAAATAATTACGAAATCAGAAAGTCTTTAGAAAATGGCCATGATCTGCGATACTACTGACAACTTAAAACATTTCGAAGAGCAGTTATTTTAAAGTTTACTCACTTTGAACAGCAGTGTCCTTTCTTCTGAATCACTGTTCGAGCCGGCAGCAATTTTAAAAGATTCGGATCGATTTTGAAGGATAAGGCTCCAGTTGGTAAGCAGAACCCTAGGTCATCCGACAACAAACCAAAAAATAAGAGGAGAGAATCCAAAAATGGTATCCATTTATTTCTCCACATGACTAGGCCTCCAGTTCCTATAATGAAACAAAGAACAGTCATCAGAAAAATAAATTAGCTATTTAGAAGTCAAAGGTATGGTATTGTTTGATATATGTTTTCGTCTGAATTTCATTTGGCAGTTAATTATCTGTTTTATTATTAAGTTAAAATACTTAATGCTTTTTACCTTATTGTTATAATTTTAGAAGAAGTGAGTATGAAATAACGGAATGACGTCAATAAATAAATGGGGCAAAAAAAGTTCACGTGGTTACATATGGTTTGGGAACGTTACAAATCCTTTCATTGAATTTTAGATATAGATAAAGAAAGCGAACCGCCCCCCCCACCCCCATCCTCCCCCAGACGTTAATTTTGGGAATGGATCCGAAAATAGTGTTATTATGTTGAAAACGTGCCCGACTAGTGGGTCAGCGGCAATGTGCGCTACTGGTGAGTATTAGGGGCTGCGGTTCAATCCGCTGGCGGCTTTTGTTGTAGACAATATTTCCAAAAAAAAAAAAAGAGAAAATTCGATGAAGTTTGTGATGTTCATCATTTTGTCTCTTGAGTTGGACTTACTGGTGGGAGTTTTCCAGAGTTTTCTTCCCTACGATTAGAAAATGCGAAGTAGTTCACCCTAAAAGTCCTCCCGGAAAGCTTACTTTCCCTCTTCAACACCACGGAGTCAAGTCAGACTTATACCTAAGGGGCCTCCTTCAATACAGAAACTTCCCCTTTCCCTCCATCCATGAGTAGATACTCATGGGATGTCCGGTGCCGCACTGCAGGGTATTGAGGATTTAACACATCTTGATATGTACATATACACAGAAAATACACACATACATGAAATTTAAAATATAATTTAAATCACTACTGTAGTTCACCCAAGGACGGAAATTAATAGAGTTCTCTAGTCTATGACGAATCTAATGCACCAGGTCTGCGGTAGACCTTAATTATCAAATGCGTGATACACGAAGCTACATGTCGCATTACATGAATCATGAAGCTACATTCCTTTGTAAACAGGCGGTATCTCCGACCTGTTCAGTCACTACACAGAAAAAGGGAAAAATAACACTTCTTGTCGACTCGTCGCAGAACACTCCTCCCTTTCCGAAAACCTTCCTTTAAGAAAATCCGCCAGGAGGAGACCCAACTTCCCTCACTTCTCATTGGAGTGGACACTTCCCTCAACCCATGATCTACCACCAATCAAGATGCAGATACTCATAACGTAGTCCATATCCCATCTGCAATTGTTTCGACCTGTGAAGGTCGCATAGACAATCGCTAATTTCATGATATATCATTATCCTTGACACTGATTATCTGTGGTCAGATTTGAGTGATATATTGTTCTCAATAGAACAAGACACTAATTCCATGTAGTATAAATATCCACGACACTGCTTATCTTCTGTCAGATTTGAGCGATAGGTTGTTATTATACACTTGTTAAAGAATATACATTCCTTTCCCCTGGGAACGGAAATATTATATCTCTTCCCATGGGAAAAATGCAACAATACACATATTTATTGTTTTGAGAGAATATTTTGAGAATATAAAATTAATCTTTATTTTTAGTAGTATAAATTTACCTTCAATATTGGACTCGACCAGGTTTTGAAAATACGGCCCGTACTCGTACCCTGTCCTCTTCAGCTCGTCATACAAGTCTCTTCCAGACACAGATAAGTCGTTACCGGAATATTTGGGATCACTTTCTTGGAAGGTCATGTTCTTGCATTCAGACACTCGTCCACTGGCAACTAGAGTCTTTCCTTCGATAATTTCGAAACGACCAGACGAATCCAGTATATTTACGAAAATTTTTATCAGAACTGAAAATAAAGAGAATAAATAATTATGTAATAATGAAACAATGAGTTAAATAATGTTAGATAATGAACAATATTTCTCTTCGAAATTTTTAGGTTTGTTTCTTTTCCTTCAGGAAGGAAATATATATATATTTTATTTTCGAAGTAACTTTTTAAGAGATACAGCAATTTTAATTTTTTAAAGTAACTCTTAGAAATGCCTTTGCAAGTGTGGGCTGAATCGGTCCTTACGATATCATCAAATTAATATTAAAAATTGTTGATAACATTGATCTCAGCTAGACATATATATATTTTTTAATATTGCAAAAGCACTTGATTTTACATCATTGGCTCCCATGCATCACAAATGTATGAGATTGGATAAAAAAGATGGAATAAAAACAGCAAAACAGAACATAACAATAAAAATAATTACATCTAAATTATGACTACATAAAGATCAAAGAAAATTAGTCGCTGGATGCCAATTGCATCAACTCGCTATCTCGCCAATATCTGATAGATAAGTTTTCTTCATTCAATGAAGAACCTTTGTCCATCTCAGAGTTCTGGTTGCACAAAGGATTGTTATATATACCAACACTGTGTAGACGTTTTTGCCAGACACTCATGCCCAGTCTCCAGGCAGAAGGCCGAAACTGCGATGGACTTAGGGAGTCTGGGATTTTACAAATCGAGTCCCTCCACTTCTTTTTTTAGTTTTTTCTCATAATTTGATGTCATAATTTTTCCCGACAGATTTCTTAATAATTCTTTTAATTAATGAAAATGATATTCCACCATTATTTTATTGTGAAATTTCAGTTCCCTTTCTAGCTAATTTATTAGCCCATTCATTTCCGGTTATTTCTATATGAGATGGGATCTACTGCCTAGACACATCATACACGAGCCGGATTAAAAAAAAGCCAATCGCTTGTAAAATCTGAATGCACATGAAATAGATCCTTTGGGAAAAGCTACATTCATGTGATAACCAGTTTACCATGTTTGTCTTGTTACTTATCGGTTTTCTATAATATAAATAATATAATGGCCAGAAATTCACCAAGGACTGTGTGCGATTTATGAATCTACAACAGTGAGTGAGTGAAATGTAAGGTTTTGGTACAGCTGCATCAATTGTTTACGTTTTTCCTTGCCTGAAGTCTCAGTTTGAGGAGAGTGAAAATCCCCAGTGTTGTATTGGCTGAAATTCTAGGTGAAGAACACAACAAATTTGTATTTAACGAAGCTCCTTGCTACAAGATAGCCGCAAGCCTCTATCAGGGTAAAACATCAGATGAGGAGATATATGCAGTGCATGAGAAAGCAGCGAAGTAGAAAAAGAAAATGGTTCTTTGAGGTGGCGATTTCTTTCTTGAGCATGGGTGATGCTGATGATATAGCATGGTGACAGCCGCAGGCCACTATCCTGGAAAAACTTCAGATGAGGAAAAATATACAGTGCATGAAAGAGCAAAGTAAAAAAAAGGAAATTGTTCTTTACGTTGGCGAGTGCTTTTTGTGCTTTGAGAATGATGAGGGTTTGGCATGGTGGCAACCGAGAGCTAGGTGAAGACATAGCCTTGATATCAAAAGTGCTTCGAAATAAGTGGTGACTACGTAGTAAAGGAATGCAGATGTGTGCCTATGTGGAACAATTGCTATAATTTTGATTCTATTCTTTTGTTTATCAAAGGCCATATTTTGTGTGCATTTATTTGTTTATTTTATCAAAAGCCTCTCTTGTTTGAAATACACAACATACCTAGTGCTTGCAATTATACATTGCTGAAGTATTTTAATGAATCAAATATAAATTTGACCAGCATTTTATTCTAATTTGTTTATTTTTTATCTGGGAATTTCTACAAAAATGTTCACGTCTGTATGGCTCCTCTCTAAAAAAATGAGTTCCTTTTTTTAAAAATATGTTTTATCTTTTTTCGTATTCTGAAGAACCCTATGAAAAAAATCCCCTAAAAAAATAAGAACTGAAATTTTTACGTAATTACAATTAAATAATTTAGTTATACCAATTTTTAAACTCTTTAATAATAGAAAATAATTTAAAAATATAATAGAATATTGTATGAAAACCTTGGATGGGTTCGATTTCCTTGTGCATCCACTTTGAATAAGGTAAAACACGATTTAATGTCACAAACAGAATTTTATTAAAACTAATCCTTAAACGACTTACAAAAAGAGATAGATAGCGAATAGTTTTTAACTTTACGAAAGTAGAAACTCAACTAACACATAATCTCTTTTGCACTTTTATATAATTCCTAATTGCGTTCGCTGTATACTTCCAGGCTTTCGAGATATTTCTTTTCGAGTTTAAACATGTACCAAGTTCCTCGAATATTTATTTGTAACTTTGAGAAAGAACTATCCGTCAAAATGGTGACAGATTTAATCTTTTACTCAATGTGCATTTGGCGCAGTTTTACAAAATAAAATTAATCAATTTTAAAAACTAAGCTACTTATTAATTAAAAAGGATCAATTATTTACATATTTGCAATTCAATTACAACAATATTAAGCAAATTTTTTATTAGTAAAAGTTGTCGAGATTATCCCTTTAAAACTTATTTTTTAGATAGCACAGTTTTTAAATATTTAATATTTAACTGTTTATTTTTATTTTTTGTTTTTATTTATTTAACATTTAATATCTACATTTAATATTTAACTTTTTAAAACCACAAGTTACAAATTCAAGATGGGATTAAGTCAAAGCGCTGGAAAGCTTTTAGCAATACCCAGCAATCCGCGACGGCATGCTGTCGCCCAGTTCCGACTTCTGACTGGCCATGACTGTCTAGCAGAACATCTCCATCGCATTAAAATCTTTTCGAATCCTGGCTGTCCCCTATGTGGTTCAACAGATCCAATGAACAGAGACCACATCCAACGAGGTGCGGTACTTGACTGCGACTCGGAGACTTTACTGGCGTGCGAGACAACTCTTAAAACAATGACTTCGGTCATCTTTGCATTTTTGTGGACGTTTATTCTTTTGTATTTTTTCCTTGTTATTTTTGTTATTATTATTATTTTTATTCTTCTTGTACTTGCCTTGCCATTGGAAATAAAAAAAATATTTACCTGAAGGAACTATGACAATAGCTCTGTGAATCTTGAAATCCTCGATCGCGACTGGCATTTCTTTGAAATTCTTCTGGAGCTTCGCCGCAAGGGCCTCCCACGCCAGGCAAATGTAGCCCGTGGCGGGAAACAGAGATCGACCGTCGATTTTGTGGTCCAAAAGATAGGCATCGTCTTTGTCAAATTTGAATTCCTTAGAATACTCGCTGGTGGTGGGAACGTATTTGGGAACGGTGAATGATTGAGTATGATTCCATCGTATCAAGTCGGATATCATGGAGTGCCTCTGGGCACGGGAAATTTCACTGGTGGGTACAGACGTTCAATTTTCGGATCTACACTTCTGTGTACATTCTGTGAAAGAAAGTACAGGAAATTGCAGCTTAATATCAGGATACTAAAACATTTAAAGTAATACATTTCATGACATGCATGTTTTAATTATATTTATGGGAAATTCTAGAAAACTTAAAAATGGAGAGAAAAAAAGGCTTGGTTTTAGCTTGCATAACAAACCTCCAGGAGAAATATAATCTTCCATTTTTTTCTCTCTATGCTCCTGTCGGAAAACAAAAAACTGCCCTAGACGGAGAAGTAATGGCAATCTGTTTGGCTCTGCATCAACTTATCCCCAACTAATCCTTTACAACAAGTTGCTTTTGGACTTCAGGGCTGCCATATAAGCTATCGGATCATATGGACTGGAATGTCAAACACTTCTAGAAAGATTAACAGTAGAGGGGCTACATATTGTCTTCCAGTGCATCCCTGGACACTGTGACATTTTAAGCAATGATCAGGCAGATTTGCTGGCTAAGAAGGGCGCACGGATAGTCCAACAGCCAAATATCTACAACGTCTTTCATTCCATGAAACTTTTGTATCAAAAATCAAATGAGACTTAGATGGAACGCATTGCTCACTGCTCGTATCTCCTCGAGGAATTGGAGGCATATTTTGGAACTGGGTATTTCGGACAATCCTCTGTAAAAGCTGTTACGAGTTTAGACTTGCGTTATGCCATGATTGCTTCGCGAGTCCTCTGCACCGCATTGGCTTTTTTGACAGCCCAAATATTTTGATAGCATCCTATAGCAGGATGCCCGGTTTTGCACCCGAGGTGAAAAATATATTGAAGTGCTAGAAGTTTGCTGATGAGACATTGATTTTTTTTTTCTTACATTCTTTTCTTTTTTTCTTGTGAGAGTTTATACTGTTTTGGTCTCGTAAGAGTTTGTCAATTTCTTTTGCCATTGGGGTGAAAAACTCCTCCAGGAATATTAGTTTAATTAACAGAATCGGAGAGAGAATACGTTTCATATTGTGATGGTGGACCCATTGAGCATTTGCAACTGTAGATTACGCTTAAATAAAGTGGGTTACATACATCATCATCATTACATACATTACATCATTAACGCATCTTACAATTAGCACGTCTCCAATCATGTACATCTGTCATTAGATTATTATTTTTTTTCATGTGCACAAAACAGTTATATTTTTTTTGTTGCGTACCAAAAAAAAAATTACTCTTAAAACTCACTTTCCCAACGAATCCATTAAAAATCGGACGTTGTCTTCCTCGTTTCTTTTCATGAGTCCAAAGTAAGAGGCTTTGGATCCGATGGCTCTCTTTAGAATTGATTGCAGCAAGAAGTGAGGTCCGATTTCAATGACGATAGCATCCGACGGGATTTTCTTGATCGCATCGTTGAAGCGAACGCTGGACATGAGATTGTGTGTGAAATACTCAGCGGAAGCCATCTTACAATCTGGAGTATCCCACTCTGATTCGGGGTAACTGGAACTAATCCAGCGTTCAGACCTGGGTTTCGGACTGGGAATGAGCTGCAAGAAAAGTACAATGAATGAAAAAAAATTAATGATGATATTAATGACGATGAATCTGAGTCAGATTCATTATGGAAGAAAGTTACGTTTTAGTCCCACCTCAATCTCGGACGAGTATTCCCAAAGGTAACATTTGAGGAGATCACATCCTATTTCCTATCTCTATTCCATTTTATTGAGAACATTAAATAATACATACAAATTTTATGTAAAATTTACGAAAGAATAAAAGTAATGTAATTGTAAAAAATTTAATAAGTAACAAGTTTTTTTCCGAGTTACTAAAAATTATCTAATAATTAAAAAAATAAAAATTTTATTTTTGTATACCAATCACTTGGACAACGTTATTGGCAACTAGAATGGCAGAAATGTAGTATATTCATGGATATCCAGGATTCACTAAGTGAAGTCTGAAATATTGTATAAATGGGATCCTTTTGTTGTGTCTGTAGAATTGGCATCTGGATGATTTGCTCCCTCCTCCTCCTCTACAACAGCATTAAATTGTAGGTCCCGATCTAATTAGCCCCAAAGTGTACCTAAAAATGGCCGTAGATGACCAACAGCTATATTAGGCTTACAAACTTCTTGAATGGTTGGAGTATACCAAAAATATTCGTAATAGCAAGGTTGTGTTTGCCACTGAACTCCTCCAAAACGACTGGGCAGATTTTGATGAAATTTTTGTGTGTGTGTTTGGGTGGGTTCTTGGATGGTTTAGATTCACAATTAAACCCAACATTTTCAGGGGTGCGATCAGATTCCGGTTTTTTTTATTTTCAGGGCAAGGCAACGTCGGCCGGTCCCTCTAGTTTTGTATAAATGAAATGTTTTTAGGTCAATTACTTTTTTAATAACGATAACTTCTGCATTCCAAATGCCGTAGAAAAATTTTTTCTTAAGACCCGTTGCATGATCTAATGCTTAATAGTTCTTTTATCGTGCAATTTGACAGCAGATAACAGAAAATGCTTACTTTCTTCATTGCTGAATTCAGTGCTGGACCTGCTGCTTGAACATATTCGCAGTGAAAACCGAAACCATGAGAGTTAACCAAGCGAACGAAAATGTTGTCTTGTTTCAATTTCTCGACAAACTGTTCCAGTGGTTCTTTCAATCCAGAAATCGTTACCGAATCGTCCGAGTTGTCGCAAGCAGGATAAATTCCCTTGGGACATATCTTCTGTGCCTGACTCCATGACACACCTTTGAAAGAAACGAAAATACCCATTGATATTTAACCATTTTAATTATGTCTATGTACATTTTGTCTACCAAGAGAAAATAATTAAATGAAGGTTGTTGTATTGCTTTTTTATTCAAGAAATTGCATTGCTGTTGTATGCAAGATTACAAAAATTAATACTAAGTGTTCTGGACAGGTTGATGAAACCAAATATTACAAAATATTACAAAGACAAAAAAATATAAGATCGACATTGCTACCAATTCGGTATTTTACGAAATATTTTTTATGGTTGCTTATTACAAGCAAAAGTGCAGTTTATTTTTACATCTTTATATATATAATTCTTCTGTTCATGTTTTTGTCAGTGAGCTCCTCCCTAAACGGCTGGATTGATTTTCTTGAGATTTTTTATGTGTGTTTGAGTGGGTCCCTGGAGGTTTTACATTCACAATTGGACCCGGTAGGTGGCGCTGAAATGGAGTTCTTTTGTACGTGCGTTTGTTATTGAACTCCTCCTAAACGGCTTGACCGATTTTGATGAGATTCTTTGTGTGTGTTTGAAAAACATGGGGAATGTTTTTAGGCTATCCCCTTTGTTGCTGTTTGTTTTTGCTACAGTATATAAACTTTTATACCGTTCAATCAATAGATATGAAAATTGATAATAATATGTATTCAAGTATGGAAAATAGGTTCGCGCTATCCACATTATTGTTACTTGCCACCAGATGGGGCTGCCGCATTTCATCTTATATGCCGCTCAAACGATATCCAGGAAAATAAGTATGCACTTATATTGGAACATGGTGAATATATTCGCGATATGTAATTTTCTACGATGCAAAATTTTTTTTTTTGGCAGGACAACGTGTGCCGGATTCTGCTAGCTTGTTATAAAAATCAATGGTGCATTCCAATATCTGGTGTAAGTTATATATGTATCCAATTAAAATGTATGTTTCATTTATTTTTTTCATCCATAAATCATTCTGTATAATTTACTCAATTAACTATTTGAAATGTAAAGTTTCAAGTTATTAAATTCTTGAATTTATTATAATAAAAAAAATTTCATATGGCATAACATAAATTCTATTGTATCCCAATTGTAAGATTTTATGGCCAAATCGCAAAATAGAGGTCATTGGGATTAGGCATCTTTTTTCTGTGGGTTTCTTGTACTGTTTGCAATTCACTTCGTTTATAAACATAACCCGTTTCTTGGTGCACTTTAGTGAAAATGTTTTTGACGCCAAATCCGAAAGGCCCTTATTCTGCGATTTTACCTATTACATACTTTATGGTTCAAGAGGAGTATATATATATATATATATATATATATATATATATATATATATATAAACTTAAAAGAAAAAAAAAAAAGAACTACACAGAGTAATAATTTATAAACCGAAAATACTATTAGGTTCCCAGGAACGCTTAGAAATAGTTTTTAAACATGTAAGGCAGAAAAGTATGAAGCTACAAGCATTTTTTACCGCAGATTACATCATTGAAAAAAAGAACAAGAACGATACAAAATACATGAAACAGTCATGTAACAGCATTCAGCAATAACTGGTTACTGGATCATTCAAGTATATTAGAAATTTTATTTCACCAAAATTTATGAGAAAATCTGTAATGGAAGTTCAAAAACAACATCTTTCACGCATTTTTTGTTGTTGTTTAATCATAATAATCATGTACTGCACCGAAGGATAGTTGTAAAATTGATCCCTTTCTTTTTGTAAAAATAGCCCATCAAGTTTACTACCAAAATCTTCATGATGGTCAATCCATTAAAAGACGAATTTGTCAAGGCTCAAACTACAAATTAATTTTAACATTCAAAGATATCAGTAAAGTTGGTAGAGAAAGAGATTTAACAACTTAAAAGACTTGACAATTCACTTGAATACAAGTAATATAGAAAAATTTCTTTTAAAGTCAATTCCTACTTTTTTTTCACTATATTGGAGAAAAACTTTTTATAAATAATTTTCATTCATTTTTTAAATTTATCTGGCGCCATCTATTGGTAGATTTATGCAACTTAAATAAAAAAAAAACTAAAATTAATTAATTAAATTTAATTACTGAGTTAATATTTGAGAAAACTGTATTAACATCCAGTGACATCCACTATAAGTTAAAAAATGTATTAGAACTTGAGTGGATGAATAAAAAAGTATTTTTATGAACGAATGAAAATTTGAACAAGATATATATAGGGAGAATGTGAGCTAATAGATGGAATTGAATAAGGATTTTAATTTTTATATTTCCAGCTTAAAATGAATTTCAAACATACCAACTGCGGCCATTCCTGCTTTCGGAAGTTTTGCATTTTCAACTGTTGTTCCTCTGTAATAAGAAGACAGCAACGTTTGTTCTGCTGTGCAGCAGCCGTCAGCATAAGCACACAGCAGTTCCCCGGTGCTATGTCCAACCATACCATCTGGGTGCACGCCAACATGTCTCAGTAAATCGATTAAAGCGATCTGAAAGATGACGATACATTATATTTAAATTTTTTTTCCTGTGAAAATATCATTTGCCAATTTAAAAAAAAAAAAAAATATTAAAACTTTAAACTTTTCTAAAGACAAATTTTATTTATCAGAAATCGAACAACTGATTAAATAACTAAAAAAAAAAAAAAAGTACAGTATATAAGGAGAGAATTTTATAAGTTTATTTAAAGCTAAATTACAGTCGGCTCGCTAGCCGGAAGAACAGTATTGAATCTTCAAATATCTTTAAATATAGCATATTTGCATTTCTTTAGTTTATATTTTTAAGTTAATAAAAAAGTTTTTTTTTTAATGGAATGAGTTTTTTTTTAATGAAAATGTTGTGTTTTATTTTTGAAATCGTTTATATCATGGTTTTGCTGCGTTGTCGCCGAAACGGAAAAACTGATGTCGACGAAATTTGCGCAGGCTAACAGAAATGTACCAAAACTTACACAAATAATAATACAATATGTAGTTGGATAGGTCGAGTGGGCCACACATTTGGCACCAGATAAGATGTCGGTTGTGCAATTGGATTGTAACTGTGTGGGTTGAGACTTGAGACACAGGCTTGAGAACTCACAGCTTTATTGACACAAGCACAAACACCACACAGACATCACACACATACAATTAGAAGTACAATATTTAACACATTTAAAGACAGATAATTCTAGATTTGTGGAAGGATTCAACTTCTAAGCCGAAAACCCGATACTCAACTACGCACATGATGCACAAAATATGATATCTCTCCGGGTGAGAGTCTGTAGGCCAATTTATACGCAAGTTAAGTTAAATATATTTCCTCTTGGGATGAGAGACTAAACATTTCTCAACAGAAGTGCGTGATTCCGCTGTACTAAACATTTCTCAGCGGCAACGCCGGTTGAGCTCTATGGTGAGAGTCTCGAGGCCTACTGACCATTTCTCCTAAACGCCACAGGGGGCTGTCTTACAGTGCCTAGGAGGAAGCACGGTTACAAATACAACAAAAAATGAGCATTACGAGGATTTATTTATTTAATTAAGATTTTTGCTAATTAAAAATGATTTATCCATTGATAATGCTTAAAAGGTATTTTCATAAAATTTTCATTCAAAAACAGATAAAAAAATGAATTATGTAAGGAGAAAGTTTATGATTAAAAATTAAGTAAGTAATTTTTCCATTTGCACTTTACGGAGATTTATTTTTAATATTTTATACATAGTGCATAGCTATAAAATGAATTATTTCATTATGCTTTTAACAATGAAAAATTATAGCGTCTCTTCAAAAAATTCGTAAATTTTTTAAAGAAATTTATACATGAAATAAAAAATTTCAATACAAAGGATTTCGTTTTGAACTGAAATGCTGATTAAAAGTTTGGTATGAAAGTTGATATCTTCACAATTGATAGTGTTCAAAGATTTTGTGATGATGTATTTGGCTTTTTAAGTTGGTTGTTTATAACAAGTTTTTAATTGGTATCTTTTAATGGAAATTGTTTATTACCTGTATGGAACATATAGCAACGAACGATGCCACAATTCTGTCATCGGAGTGCAAATGGTTCTTTTCAGGACTTAAAATGTCAAACAAATCTATTCCATAAGGTTTCAGAATTTCTGCCGATCTGAACATCGATTCGGCGAACACATCGATACTCATCAAACTCAGTCCCATTCCTGTCCACTGGCAACCCATTCCAGTCATAATGAACCACACCGGCCGTTTAGTGGCAACAACATTCTGAAATAAAAATTAATATGTTCATGAAAATATACATTTTTATTTATGTTTCCACCAAATAAAAATGAAATGTTATTTTTTCAATTTGTGGTGAAAAATTTTAACCGTTATAAAACTCATTTACTAAATTAAAAATATTATAGTGTGGAGGTTGAGAAACCAGATTGCAACTGTGTGTGGTTGGGTTAAGATACTTGAGACACAGGTTGGAGAACCCACAGCTTTATTGATACATGCACAAACACCACACACAATTAGAGACATACACTAATTAACACAATTTAAGACAGATAAATATAGATTTGTGGGAGGACTCCACTTCTAAGCCGAAATAGTCCCGGCGGTGCCATGGATGTTTGCAGTGGTTCGGAATCCACTTTAAAACTGTAGGTCCCGGTCTGTTTAGCCTAAAGTATGCACAAGATGACCGTAGAGCGACAAACCAAACCAATCTAAGCCGAAAACCCGAAATTCGGCTAAGCGCAAGGTGCGAGTAATATTGTTCCTCTCCGGGTGAGAGTCTGTAGGCCAACTGATCATTTCTCCTGAACGCCACTTGGAGGAACTCATGGCAGTGGGTAGGAGGAAGCACGCTTAGAATATTATATTTATGATCATATTTAAAAGCTTTGATTATTTAATTTTTCTTAAACAATATTTGACTGTTTTTTTTAAATGATAGGAAATATTAGAATGTATAAATTACTGTGTGTAGTTGGGTTGGGTATAAATGCATTAGTGTGTTCTTGTGTAAATATTATTTATGATAAATTTTTATAATAATTCAAGGAGACTAATTTTTAACGATTGTAAAGATTTAAATTTTCTATTTTTTTATAAATAATTAATGATTTGTTTTACTATAATTAAGTTGCTTTTGTATTAGTCATTATAACATCCTGGGAACATGTCTTTAACATTTTTATTTTGATAGCAATTTAGGTGCAATTCTTGCATTCTTAAATTCTCTTCAATATAAGTTAATTTAAAATATAAAATAATAATATATTTATCAATAAGCAATTTTAGATATAAAATAAACCTAAGTATATTCAAATTGAGCCAATGGATGAGAATGAAGTTCATAAACGTTTTCATAATTACAGAATAACTTAAAAATTATCTGTCTTATAAAAGTAATGTTTTATGAGAATATCCTCAAATGTTTAATTTTTTGTTTTTTGTTATATTTCTTAATAAATAATTACGCAATAGTTTTCAATTATTGATATATCATATCGTAATCAAAATGGTTATTAATTCTGAAGGGTTTAGGAAACTAGGCGTCCAGAATTTTAAGATTTCTAAATTTTCATTTTAAAAATGAATGGCAGAGTGACTAGCTCTCAGGCGCTCGGCAACGCAGGTTTCGGGTTCGAGTCCCGTCAGTGTTATGGATGCTTGTAGTGGTTTGGAAAGTATTTTAAACGGTAGATCCCACTCTAATAGAACTGTAGAGCGTTGGATATAGGGGTGACAATCCTACCCTTTAAAAAGAAAACAGCATCTCAGACAGCACATCTGTTTCAGAATCTGCCAGTAGGCAGAAGGTTCACCATGCGGCTGTTGTGCCATTGAAGATTGGTTTGGTTTGTCGCTCCATGGTAGTTTTGTGCCCTCTTTAGCTAAGTAGACTGTGACCTACTACAGTTTAATGTGGATTCAGAACCATTAGCAAACATCCATGCCGCCGCCAGGATTCGAACCTGAAACCGGCAATATCAAAGGCCAGAGCGGCGTCGTTGAAAAAGAAGTCAATTTAGTATAACAATACTGTCTCATTGGCTTAAAAATATTGTCAAAAATTCCGTGAGAGAAAAATTATTTATTCATTTATTATTCATTATTACTAAGCTAAAAAAAATCACATATATTTTAAAACAAATATCACAGAATTACAGAAATCTCGAAATATTTTATTGTCATTTACTTATATTTTTATTTACAAATAATTATTTTTATTGTCCTCAATCTTTTCATATTTGGAATTACACCTGAATAATAATATAATAGCATTGCATAAATGAAATGAATACCAGGATGTAGGATCGAAAAAGTTTAGATCAATTATTTACCTTTATTTGATTAACTGGACTTTTTTCCTTTTTGGTAGAGGCCATACCCTCTTATTGGCTTTCTGAAAGGTTCTGTGAAGGACAACTTATTCAGAAGAGCGAAAAATTCTTCTGGTAAGTCTGGATTATTTTCCACGTATTCAAGAACCGTGGTTATAGCATCTTCTATAGTACCTGGAAACAAAACTAGTCTCGGAAGACTTTGCTGGACGTCTTTTTTGTTTTTGTAAGTGATAGGATTTTTCTTCAGTAGAACTTCAACTAGTGTTCCACCAAATCCTAGACAGTTGACGGGAATGTAGTCTGCATGCAAAGGAGTAGGTTCTGTGACGACTGCGACTCTACCTTCTAACAAACCGGGTATTTTGGGATTCGGAACGTCATACTTGAAATTCGGTGCAATGAGGCCGCTTTCGAAGGCCAATAATGACTTTATCATTCCGCATATTCCTGAAATGAAACGTTATTAATAACTACTGCAGACAAACAAGCAGGTTTGGCCATATCGCAAAAAATAGGGACTGTTGAAATTTAGCGACTTTTTTGTAGCGCCAACTGTGCCATAAGTCACCAAATGTGGTAACACTGTGGTGTCTTGTACTGCTTGCAATTCACTTCGTTTATAATCACAACCCATTACTTTTTCGCACTTTAGCGAAAAGGTTTTTTGAAGCTAAATTCCAACGGCCCCTATTCTGCGATTTTACCACAAGATATTTTTATATTTAGACAATGTTACGAAATGATATAACATATTTGAGCAAATTTCATTGGGTTTCATATTTAATTTTATATTGCAATACATTGACTTTCTTTTAAATATTAAATCTTAATATACAATTTCACATTTCATATTTTTTACTGATCATAAATATAGAATTTAATTTCATATACCGAAAATATAAAACAAGTTTTAATTTCTTAAATGCTTAAAATCACGTGGACAAAC
Organism: Caerostris extrusa; assembly: GCA_021605095.1. Classification (NCBI taxonomy): domain Eukaryota; kingdom Metazoa; phylum Arthropoda; class Arachnida; order Araneae; family Araneidae; genus Caerostris; species Caerostris extrusa. Next base: position 32,212 of record BPLR01018799.1, read on the forward strand.
ATTTTCTTAAATGAAAAATATTTTTAAACAAATTTCTTGAATTACATTATATGTGAGATACTTAAGATCAAAGTTTTGGTTGGCATGATTGAAAATTTATGTTTGTATGCTTTTATTACATCAGAAATTCAGAAATGTTTTACAGAAATAGGAAATGATATTCAGTACTACAACATATTATCTTTAACGATGAGACATTCGTTGTAAACAATACAAATTGTAACACAAGTCGACGACGATTTGCCAGATTGACAGAGAACCTTGGTTGCTTAGCAACCTCTATCTCCTGCTTTGTGAGTGAGGGAAGTTTCTTAAGCTTTAAGCTCATTGATTAGATAGAAAAAAAGTAATATTAGTATATTATTAATTTAATTTAAAAAATTACTTTATTAATTATTCGACTATTTTATTAATTAATAAAAAAATTATTCATATATAATTTTTTTCATTATTATTATAATTTCAAGGAGGTAATAAAAAAAAAAAAATAGATCACAGATGTCATTAAAATTTTATAATTTTTATGATTATATAACAAAATAATTTTTGATGGTACCTGAACTTGCTTCTGTATGGCCAATGTTACTCTTTATGGTTCCAACAAGTATAGGCCTAGTAGGATCTCTTTGGAAAACGCCGTGAACCGCATTAATTTCGTTTCGATCTCCCACTTGAGTCCCGGTACCATGCGCTTCTACATATTGAATTTCATTAGGATCGACATTCGCTTCTTTTAAGGTGTCGATTATTAACTTTGTCTCCATAATATCTGATGGCACATTGATTCCTGAAAAAAATAACATGAAAAAATATGTAAGATATAAATTTAATGTAAAGTTTAAAGTAAAAGTGCATTTTATTTCAAAGCATTATTAGCGTTGTTTTCAAAATCACCAAACATGTCACATTTTGGAATTAGGAAAGTTACCTTAGATTTTTAAGAATGTAGAATTTGCAGTTATTAGATTATTAGGTATATCGTCTCCAAAATAATTATAGGGAAGAAGAAGGTGTAGGTTAAATTACATGCCGATGAAGATTTTAATTTCAATCTTAATGGATCCACGCTCATGTGGATTTGGAATTTAATGAAATTGCAGATTCTTTAACGAAGAATGCAGGAAGTCTGGATCAGACTGCCATTCCTACTTCCCTTGCAGATGCAAATGCCTTGGCAAAATCTAAACTTATATTCTTTCTAAGATTAAAACTAAATACCAAATTGCAGAGCTAAATGTTGACAGAAAAACCAGCTACTACTCTGACAAGATTAAGGATGAAGCATCACAAAAAATAGGAAAATTTCAGCTGATGGCGTTAACAAATACCAAAAATGCGGCAACTGCCTTGATGCCGAGCTGACTCCTCGTCATGCCTTTGACTGACCAGCTGTTGCAGCCGCCATACACTGTCTGGGCCTCCCTCAGAAAAGGATTTAATCTGAGCTGGCATCAACATAGCCAATATTATTCGAAAGATATTTGATATTGATCCATGATATTTGATTACCTTGTATTCTTCAAGGGATGCGACAACAACAACACAATTCTTATCGTAATCAAAGTGTGTGCTTGACAAAATATTTTAACTGTTGGTATTTTTTCATTAGGAGGACGGGAATAATGAGTGAAAATGTACGAATGATCTTCATCGTCATCTTCAAAATGAGCTTCAAGCATGATTTCATCAAACATCACCCTCTTTTTTTCAGTTTATGTTTTTACTGCCTTTAGGTTTATTATTATTATTATCTCACATAAACTAGAATGATTTTCACAACTTTGCAGTTATCAAATGGAGAATAAATTTTAAGATCGAAGAATTTTTCACAGAAAGATATTTTCTTTTTAATGACCACAAAATGAAATATATTTGAGTATTGCCTAAGTATTTTAACTCCGAAATGGCGCTGCTGCTTATGTAGGACTAGGACTGTAAATTTAAAGATATTTCACGCTAAATTATTTCAGATTGATCCTTTCTATTTAAATTTAATTTTATCGTTTTTTTATTTGGATATGCAACATAATTATACTATGGTAATTATTTATAATAAAATAGTTAACAAATTCATTATCTTCTTTTGTTATATTTTGTATGATTTTTTATTTTTATAACTGATGGTATTTACATTTGGCTCTATAAATACGGAAGAGTACAGGAATGTATAGCATGAATGGATAAATTATTTAAAAGTATAAAATAACGTAATTAATCTTATTAATTGATTTTTTAATCAATTAAAACATTTGTAATAATTCTTTTTTTTGGAAATTAGCTATAAAAAATACTAAAGCTTCTGCAACTGTAACACTAAAATAAATACGTGCTTTCATTTATAAATTTTTAAGATTTGCATAGTAATCAAAATAACATATGTGTTGAAAACAACTTAGCAAATAAATAAAAATAATTTAATTTCACAAATTATTTGTTTTGATTTCAATAATCTTTTCTGGAATTTTTTTATTACTTAGAAATTTACATTTTATAATTGGATAAATTAGTGAAAACTATTTGTAATCAATATTTTGTGTATGTGGAATTTAATATTGTGATATATGAAGGGATTAAGTAACGTATGAATTTTACCGGAGCTAAATTAATGCAACTCTGGCTGTTGAGCTAAATAACCTTTCTCAGTCAAAAGAATTGAATGTTTTAACAGATATTTAATTCAGTTGTTAATATCAAATCTTGCTTTCAGACGAGTTCAGGGCCGGATTTAAATGAAAAGAGGCTCTAGGCTATTCCACTTTATGAGGCCCGTTCACCTCCCATTTTTAAGTTTGTAAATAACTTATTATGTTTGTTTATTATTCATATGTGTAGAATTTCTCCTTATTTTTAATTCAGTGTTTACTGTTTTTAGAATAGTGTAATTCTAATTTTGCTAACAATTTGAATGTAGGCCCCTCTTGATCTTGAGGCCCTAGGCTGAAGCCTAGTTAGCCTATAGGAAAATACGGCTCTGGATGAGTTGAATCTATTGGTGTTAAATTCCACGTTGCACCAAGAATGTGAAGCACTGTCACATGACTACTGAAATCAACTACTAGAAGACCGTCCCCATCCAAAGAAATGAATTCAATTGTGGAAAAAGAAGCCTATACATAACGCCATCTAGCATCGACGTCGAGTACCATTGCTAAGTGTCGCGTAATTTTTCAGTCAATTTAAAAATAACAATAATAATTTAGCTGCGAGATAAATGGATATATAAATATATAAAAAGAAACATTATTTAATAGTATTGGGATATTTTTCAATTGTAATGTCACCATTAAAAAGATGAAATACATTTTATACGTTTGTTGTAAGTATCAAATATATATTTTTGCTCTAATGCAGCTGGAAAACACTTAGACAGCTTGGTCTTGGATGCCTTAAGACAAGCGCTGCGCAGACATTACTCACTTTGTATTACCCAGGGGGCGCGTGTAACGAAGATAAGCCACGGAGTAGCAAATGCCGCCGCAACACTCTACGATCCTATTAGGACCGGGACCTGCGATTTAAAGCGGATTCCGAACCACTACAAACATCCATGGCACTGCCGGGATTTGAACCCGAAACCGGTGGTGCCGAGCGTCAGAGCTCTAGCCACTCTGTCATTCAGGCCCCTAGTATAAAATATATAATTGATTTAAATTTGTGATTTTTGTAATTGATAAATGGTAGTTAAAATTTTATTGGTAAGAAAATAATGTTAAAATTTTAATTGTTGTCCTTTGGATAGCATGTGTCACTGTTGGAACTTTTAAAATACATGGAAACTGTACAGACTATATTACCTTCGGGCATATACCCAGCTGAATAAAATCTGACGGCTGGAACAGAGGCATACACTCTTCTGGCATGCTTCGCCTTTTGCAGGAACAATGCATTCACTGCTTCTGTTTTTAGCATACCATCAGCTGCAAATGAAAAGTTGATCTATTTATTAAGCTCTAAATAAAATAATTGAAAAACATGTATAAAAATACATATACTACTGTGACCAAAGAATAAGATCAATTTTTAATTTAAAATTCCTGGGGCTTATGGAATTTTTTTAGGTTGCTGGCACTATCCTTGGCATCTGTGTGGAATTTGACGTCAAAATATTCATTAGTGTTTGAGTTACTCTCGGCTTTGTGAGGCGCTCAAACTGATTTCGACGATTTTTGAAATGTCTGAATTAATTGAGCAAAGAATATGCATTAAATTTTGTTTGCAGAAATGTATAGAATGTTGCAGAAGGCATTCGGTGAGCATTTCTGTATCGGAAAGAAAGGTTTAGAAGTGATAAAAACAGTTCAAAGAAGGCAGAGAACGCGTTGAAGACGAAGAGCACTCTGGTCTACCATCAACCTCAACCAACGAAGCTCAGGTCCAAAAAAATTAAAGATTTGGTGCTTGCAAACCGTCGAGTTACAATTAGAGACCTTGCTGATGATGTTGGAATTTCAAAAGGATCGGTCAATTCCATTTTGGGCCTCAAACGGGTCAAATCCCGATTGGTACCGAAAACACTGAATGCGCCAGCTCCCACTGCACTGATTCTTCGTGACTTTTCGTCAAAAATGAAACCCATATCGTTCCACAACCACAGTATTCACATCGTGCGACTTCTGGCTATTCCTAAACTCAAAAGACCACTCTGGGGACACCGTTTTGAGTCGATTGAAGAGATTCAACGTGAATTGCCGCGCGCTTTGAAGGCCATCCTGCTGATGACTTTTTAGCATGCATCGAGGATTGAAAAAAAGTGGCATAAATGCATTGTGTCCGGAGGGGATTACTTTAAAGGCGATAAAATAAATTTGGAAGAATAAATAAAGAGTTTGTGAAAAAAAAATTGGTCTTGCTTTTTGGGCACAGTAGTAGGATAACAAGCAAACGTGAAAAAGTTACGCATATATAGGGAAATGAAAGGAAAATAAGTGGAAAATAGACAACACAGGAATTTCTAAATTACTGAATCATAAATAGAATCAGAGAATTAAAAATCAAATTGATAAAGAAGGTGAACCTTTTTAAAAACAGAATCAAAAAGTTGTCTGTTTCATATAAAAATTCTTAGGAATTTGAATGCAGTGTAAACATGATGTAGATTTCACAAGAAAAAAATAGTTTTCGAATCGTAAATGACGTTTGTAGCCATATAAAAGGCTAAGTAATTATCGAAATGAATGTTGAGTAGTAAAGATTGGACTGTTAATTAATTATTTCATAATTTATTAATTTGTAAAACTTCATTTTGCTTAAAAATTTAAGAGAATTTAATAATGGTAATTATTAGGGATGTTCGGCTCTGGAAGCAATTAAAAATGGAGATACTAACATCACTTCTGCGATAAATGTTTTACTAGAGACTTAACACTGTAGAGGCAAATCATGTCATCTTCAATGGATTCCTGTACATGTCAACATTGAGGGCAACGAATATGCTGACACTTTAGCCAAAGAAGCCAGAGACAATGATCAACCCAGGACTACCATCACACTTGCAGATGCTAACGCGGTTGCCAAAAGCTAACTAATTTCTCATAACTTTAAGAAGCCACTCATCACGGACTTCAACTGCCCTAGGAAGTTGACATCAGTTATTAGCAGACTCAGAACTAATCATTACAGAGGGATGAAGATTCTCCCAGACAAGACCAGGGAATACATCCCCTGCAGAAATTGCCGCGACGCTTTCCTAACACCTAAGCACATTCTTGAGTGCCCAGCACTCACTCCCCATGTTTTGCAATTGGGTATGTTGCCAACCGAGGCCAACTTAAAAGAAGTCCTGTATAGTGCTTGCGGCCGCTATCGAGAAGACTTTTGACTTGATCTAACATTGATAATTATATTTTAAATCCATGGACATGATAACAACAACAACAACATTAGGGATGATGATTATTTTGTGTCCACATGGGTTAAGATACCTTATGAAGGAAAAAGTTGCTATTGCCTCAAATAAGACTGAACCTTTGGTGCCACCACAATAGGGAATGATACCCTCAGAGAAGTACATTTTAGTAATCACTTTAAATATAAGTGTTTGAATTATAACTATTGAATATAATTAAAAAGACTATTGAATAAGCATCATAGGAAATATTGTCTTAAAGATAAAACTTGAAAGCTTTCTATCTCTTCCTGAATAAAAATCTATAGATTAGAGATAAGTTACAGTAGTATTCGGATTTTATATACATCTTTATTTGAACTTACAAGTTGTGAATTGTCATATATTATATAATGAAATCGTAAAAAATCTTCAGTGAGCTATTAATATGTGAACGGTTTTGTAAATTTTTTTCTAATGCAGCTGGCAAACACTTAGCCAATACTCTTTTTATGCCTTAAGGCAAGCGCTGCACAGACGTTACTCAGTTAGCACTACCCAGGAGGTCCGTGTAGCTTAAAGATAAGCTATGACGCGGAGTAACAATACCCCCGTAACGCTCTAAGATCCTGTTAGACCGGGGCCTCCGTTTTAAAGTGGATTCCGAACACTACAATCATCCATGGCCCAGCTGGGACTCGAACCCGAAACTTGTGCTTTATAGTTGCATTTATATTTGTTGCATTTATATTAATTGTGGTAATCAATTTGTGGGACTTCATATGGCACAAAAATTTAAGAGAATTTATTCACGATAATTATTATGGATGATGATTATGTTGTGCCCCATGAGTCAGATTCCATATAGAGGAAAAGATGGCTACTGCCTCAAAGATAGGACTCAACCTTTTGGTGTCACAACAATTTGGAACGAGTACAATCAGAGAAGTACATTTTAGTAATCGCATTAAATATAATTGTTTGAATCATATCCGTTGAATATAATTAAACCATTGAATAAGAATCATAGAAAGTATTGTCTTAAAGACAAAAACTTGAAAGCTTTGTATCTCTTCCTGAACAGAAGTTTCTAGTATTGAATAAGAATTATAGAAATTATTGCCTTAATGGCAACACTTGAAAGCTTTCTATCTCTTCCTGAACAGAAGTCGCTGGTAGTGAATAAGAATCATAGAAATTATTGTCTTAATGGCAAAACTTGAAAGCTTTCTATCTCTTCCTGAACAGAAGTCGCTAGTAGTGAATAAGAATTATAGAAATTATTGCCTTAATGGCAAAACTTGAAAGCTTTCTATCTCTTCCTGAACAGAAGTCGCTAGTAGTGAATAAGAATCATAGAAATTATTGTCTTAATGGCAAAACTTGAAAGCTTTCTATCTCTTCCTGAACAGAAGTCGCTAGTAGTGAATAAGAATCATAGAAATTATTGTCTTAATGGCAAAACTTGAAAGCTTTCTATCTCTTCCTGAACAGAAGTCGCTAGTAGTGAATAAGAATCATAGAAATTATTGTCTTAATGGCAAAACTTGAAAGCTTTCTATCTCTTCCTGAACAGAAGTCGCTAGTAGTGAATAAGAATCATAGAAATTATTGCCTTAATGGCAAAACTTGAAAGCTTTGTATCTCTTCCTGAACAGAAGTCGCTAGTAGGAATAAGAATCATAGAAATTATTGTCTTAATGGCAAAACTTGAAAGCTTTGTATCTCTTCCTGAACAGAAGTTGCTAGTAGTGAATAAAAATCATAGAAAGTATTGTCTTAAAGACAAAAACTTGAAAGCTTTGTATCTCTTTCTGAACAGAAGTCAGTAGTAGCGAATAAGAATCATAGAAATTATTGTCTTAATGGCAAAACTTGAAAGCTTTGTATCTCTTCCTGAACAGAAGTCGTTAGTAGTGAATAAGAATTATAGAAATTATTGCCTTAATGGCAAAACTTGAAAGCTTTGTATCTCATCCTGAACAGAAGTCGCTAGTAGTGAATAAAAATCATAGAAAGTATTGTCTTAAAGAAAAACTTGAAAGCTTTGTATCTCTTTCTGAACAGAAGTCAGTAGTAGCGAATAAGAATCATAGAAATTATGGTCTTAATGGCAAAACTTGAAAGCTTTGTATCTCTTCCTGAACAGAATTCGCTAGTAGTGAATAAGAATTATAGAAATTATTGCCTTAATGGCAAAACTTGAAAGCTTTATATCTCTTCCTGAACAGAAGTCGCTAGTAGTGAATAAGAATCATAGAAATTATTGCCTTAATGGCAAAAATTGAAAGCTTTGTATCTCTTCCTGGACAGAAGTTTCTAGTATTGAATAAGAATCGTAGAAATTATTGTTTTAATGGCAAAACTTGAAAGCTTTGTATCTCTTCCTGAACAGAAGTCGCTTTGTTAGAGATAAGTCGGTGTTTGAAATTTATATACATCTTAATTTTCACTTACAAGACGCGTCAAAAGGTCTGCTGTTTCCCATTGCGCTAGCGATTCCTATTTGCATGTAGCCAACAAGCAGCGATGGATGCAAGTTCAGTTGACAGCCACTGACTATAGCAGCGTCCACATGTCCTGCTCTGATGCTGTTCACGGCAGACCAAAATGCAACACTTGAGGAGGAACATGCCGAATCCACTGTGAAACTGGGACCTACGATGAAATAAAAAAAAAAAAAAAAAGGTTAAAATTTTTCTTGGATACTACACTCTGTTAAAGAAAAATATCTACTAATTAACAATTGATGAACTAATTTACTTGAACGCAGGTTGTTATCAGATCAAATATTCTTGGATTCGTTCAATGAATTATTGAAGGAAATAATTTTAAAATGTACAGTTCATAACGCTCACTAATATTCAACATCCTTAAAATTGAGAAAGATTTATTTAATTCAAAATAAAAAGATATGTACAGTAAGGAAGGAAAAAATTCAAGCAATCAGGTATTATATATTTTATTCGTAGTGAATTCTTTATTCATAAACATTCTAATTATTGATTCGTATCACTTGTACGAATCACTCGAACTTGAGTCATCTCTACAATTTTCTTTTAAATAAAAAAAAATAATAATAACACCTTTTCATTCATCTGTTTTTTTTTTCATCAATCAAAATTAAAAAATTTCAATTCATTGATACTATATCAACTAAATGACACATATTATAAATTTGAGTAATGTATAACTATTCGTAAAATTACCTGTAAAGTCTAAAGAATATGATGTCCTATTCGGATTCATTGTGCGTATGGCGTGTAAACTTATAAACGATTCATCCGTAGTGTTGATTTTAATAGTGTCGTCATGAGTTGTTGCGTTAAAGATGCCTATGTTTTCTCCTCTCAGATCAGCAGCATCAAAACCTGCAATGCATAATAATACATTTATTTACTTACAGGGCCGGATTTAGATGAAAAGAGGCCCTAGGATATTCCATTTATGAGGCCCTTTCACCTCCCATTTTTAAGTTTGTAAATTACATGAGAGATCATAAAATACATAACTAGTATGATATATATCACTATGTTAAATGAAACATGTTGTGAGGGGTACTAATCTTTATAAAAAATGTGGCACGGATAATAAATTAAAAGAAAAGTCGAGAACACTTATTTGGACATTTATTCTCAGCACCATATATAGTACTTGTAACAATAACAAATCAAACATAACACACAATATTTACAAAGAAACAAAATTCGAATAATAAAAATCTTTGACTACGAAAATAAAATATGCAATAAAAATTATCATATTTTCATCACTAAATTATCATATTATTATCAAATTATCCTATTTAAGGTCGTCCCATTAATTATAAAGTCGCTATACATTATTCAATAATATTCCATACAAATTATAGATAATCTAACACATATTACCCAGTGTTACACGACTTCAGAAAATAAACTTTATTTAGATTTTCTCGTATATTCAGGGCAGCATTTTTGCGTTCTTCGACACTAGCAATACTCATTCTCGACCTATGAAATTCATTCTGAGTTTTTGATATCTTCCCCTTTTCTATAGATCTTGCGACTATTCGTTTAGAATCAATTCTGGTATGATTGAATAATTTTCTTTCTTAGGCGACATTGCAATTTTAACAATAAAAGTCAATGTGAAGCTCAAAAATATTTTCTACAAAAATATTTCTACAGCCTAATCGAACAACCCTATAAAAGCTTTCATTCTCCCCCATATCTAACTTCACCCATATGCAGGGCCGGATTTAGAAAAGAGGCCCTAGGCTATTCCACTTATGAGGCCCTTTCACCTCCCATTTTTAAGTTTGTAAATTACATGCGAGATAATAAAATACATCACTACTATGATATATATCAATATGTTCAATGAAACATGTTGTGATTGCTACTAATCTTTATAAAAATGTGGCACGGATAATAAATTAAAAAAAAAAAAAAAGTCGAGAACACTTATTTAGATATTTATTCTCAGTACCCTATACAGTGCTTGTAACAGTAACTACTCAAGCATAACACGCAACATTTACAAAGAAACAAAATTCAAATAATAAAAATCTTTGACTATGAAAATAAAATATGCAATAAAAAATATCCTATTTTCTATCAAATTAAATGAAATATATTCAATACACTGAAGATTAAAGCAAATTCAATTCATATAAATTTATTTCATAGTAATTCGCATTTAAAGTTAAAGTATGAATTATTATGAATTTTAAGTTTTAAACTAAACCAAAAAAGGAACTTTATTCAAACAAAATCCACATCCAGATGAAGAATTTCTCCTTATTTTCGATTCAGTGTTTTAGTGTTTACTGTTTTTAAAATAGTGCAATTCTAATTTTGCTAACAATTTGAATGTAGGCCCCTTTAATCTTGAGGCTCTAGGCTGAAGTCTAGTTGGACTATAGGAAAATCCGGCCCTGCTTACGTATACAGTGACCTAAAGCAGGGTTTTTTAACCTCTCTGATATCTTTGTTAATGAAGTGAAAGCCCATGTTAACACCCCTTTAATCATATGCTGGCAAAGAGTATATGATTATAAACAAATTCGTGTATTCTTTATCAAAACATTATTTACAAGGGCATAAAACGAAATTAGAAAGTAAATTGATAATTATTAATATTAACATTAAAATACACCTGTTTTTCAAATATTAAGATAAAATCAGAAAAATTTGATGACCAAAATGAATAAAGTTTTATAATAGAAAGTTTTTGCATACCGTACTTTAAAAATACGGTATTTTTTTCTCCCTAGTGCGCATGCTCATAGGAAACATTATTACAGATACGCATGCGCAATTTCCTATGAGCATGCGAGCTAGAGAGGAAAACATACCGTATTTTTAAAGTACGGTATGCAAAAACTCGCTAATATTAGAGAATTTTTGCATACCGTATTTTGGACATCCGTTAGCTTTTTCTCCCTAGCGCATGCTCATAGGAAATTGCGCATGAGTATCTGTAATAATGTTTTCTATGAGCATGCGCGCTAGGGAGAAAAAGCTAACGGACGTCCAAAATACGGTATGCAAAAAAACTCTCTATTAATCAGTATATTTAAAAAGCAATGTTGTATCAAAATATAATATGCAACTTCGTGGAGCTGGTGCGTTTACCTTACGTTTACTTTTTTAAAAAAAAAACCAGGATTTGAAAGTGTATGCAATTTCTTCGAGTAGAAACAGCGTACTGATATTTCAAGATGTACCCATTTTAAATATGAGTACTTAATACTTTTTTGTTGGAGATTTACAATGGGACATGGATGGGTCTTTGGGAGAATAGAAGTTGAAGAGTCAATGATATGTAGCAAGATTGGTTGAGTGAGAATTATAATTTATGGATAGCGGACTGTATTTATAACAGAATCTGATCCTGGAAAGTACAGCCGAGGAAAACCTAGATCAGAGGTCTCCCAACTTTCCAGCCTTAGAGCCATACTGTTTACTCCAGTAAGTACCAAGGGCCAAAACCGTTTTAATTTTTCTGCCATTATCTATAATTTCTAGATCAGTCGCCGAGTACGCGCTCTGAGCGAGCATACGCTTGCTAACTACAAACTATCGTCAGTGAAAAATCACAATTACACAAACCTCATTAGTATTTTTTTACAAGGGGATACTCCGCAGTTTCATTCGCGTTAATTTAGCTTTTCCGTTCCTGAGTGAATTTCGGGATAAAAATCATATGTTTGATCAGGATATATACGTTCCAAACATCGATATACATACATATGCGATACTCTTTTACCTCAACATAACCACCGAGGGTAACCCCGGAATATTCACTAGTTTATAATGTTAGTGGGATTCATTTTAATTATTTGTTAGTTGTTATGCTTAAATTAAATATTTTGTGTATTATGCTTGCCATTAAGCTTTACCTAGCAAGTCAACAAAACCGAGTTATTATCATTCTGTGTTTTTTATCCTACTTATTACAGCAACAATAAACTATTCGCTGTCGCGGGCCGGATTGATGACACTGGCGGGCGGATTTGGCCCGCGGGCCGTTGTTTGGTGACCTCTGACCTAGAGCAACAAGAGTTGCTAAAGGCTGATATTTGCATCTAAGTGCAAGGAGGCACAAAACCGCTACATCAACGCACATGAGATCTTCTCCTGTAGCAACTATTACTACACCACACCACATCATAGTGCCTAGAGCTGAGTTGCCCCTTTACAGTTAAACAAATGATGTTGGCGAGAAGTTTGATTAGGCTTTATGACGCTCTACGGTCATATAAGACCGGGAAGGCAGTACTAAAGTTAGGGCGACTATATTTCTGTACATTGTTTAATAATGCTTTCGGTTGTATATGAAAAAGAAATAGTACAAAAAGTTTTATGGTTATTGTTTAGCATTTCTTTTAACATAAAATAAAAGTAACTTTAGAGAAATTTAGTGCATAACATGAAATTTTTAGAATTTCTGTATATTGGACATAATGTACAGTAATTGAAAAATAATATATACATTTAATATTCGACGACTTTGAAGATTGCACTAATTATAATTGAAAATGTATCTTCGACAGTGCATATACTAAAAATAGAATGACTAGATTTCTGTATATTGGCTAATAATGCTTTTATACAAAAAAAAAAAAAAAAAAATAGTACACAAATTTTTACTGCTATTGCTTAGCATTCCCTTTAACATAAAATAAAAGTAACTTTAGAGCATAACATGAATGGGTATACTTTTATGATGTGACGTATTTTAAGTGACTTCTTTCCATTTATAACACATTGCTTTTTTCGTACATGGGTAAGTTGATATTTCGTGAATAAAAACTTACACCAGAGTAATAATAATATTAAATGCATTGAAATGTAAGAAATTAATATTAAGTAATTTCATGTGCAATTACCTGCATCTGCTATAGCTTCGTAACATACTTCCAAATGAATTCTAGCTGCCGGATCCATCCTTTGGGCAATCGGATGTGGAACTCGAAAGAAGTTGATGTCCAATTTATCCAAAGTTTTAATCAGACCACAGGAATCATACGGAGCATTATAATCTCCTGTAAATAACAAGTAAAGTTTAAATTGGAGGGAAATTAAAAAATAATGTTGTATGAGCTGTCATACATGCAACTTTCTTCTATTTATTGGGAAATCTTTGTTTAATTGCATTTCACGACGAAGATTGGAAATTCAATTCGTAATCTATTCAGCCAATTAAAAGTCTTTTACTGTTCCATTTTCCCAATTTCTGTATGTGGCTTTCAATTTGAATTTCATCCAATTTCTTAACACAAGATTTTCAGAATGTGAGAATAAAGCCTCTTTAACCAAAAGGGCATCAAGGGTATTCGTAAATAATTATTATTAATTAATTAAGGGTATTCGTTCAAAGGGCATTCGTAAGGAGACAATCAAAAATCTTAAGGAAGTGTGAAAGTAACAAAATAATTTAATTAGTTTATTATGATTTATTATATAATTACTTGTTAAATTAAATTATTTTACTTTACTTTTCATTGTGCATATCCAGCTCTTAGTAATCTTTCAATTGGAAGAATAATTTTTTAATTTAAATAAGTAATATAAATTTTTTTTTTTTTTAAAGTCAATTCCTACTTTTTTTCACTATATTGCAGAAAGTCCTTTATAAATAATTCTCATTCATTTTTTAAGCTTATCTGGCGCCATCCATTGGTATATACATGCAACTTAAATATGACAAAAACTAAAATTAATTAATTAACTTTAATTACTGAATTAATATTTGAAAAAAACTGTATTAACATCAAGTGTCATCCATTACAAGTTCAAAAAAATGCATTTGAGCTTGTGTGGATGAATAAAAAGTATTTTATGAACGATTGAAAATTTGAACAAGATATATATAGGAGAGTGGGAGTTAATGGAAGGAATTGAAAAATTGAAGTATTTTTTGAAATTGAAATTTTTTCCCTTAATCCTTAAAATTTCCCAAAAATTCCTAAATGAAAAATCTATGAAGTTGTCTCTGAAGTATTTCAAAAAGCTATATAATAAGTTAATTCTAAATTTTCAATTGTAAATATTTATTTTTTGATAAAGAGTTGTTACTGGTTGAATGCTTACTTTTTTTCAAATTGTATGTATTTACGCAGAAAATTGGATTAAACCCCGGACTGTCTATTCGCGTAAAAATCAAGTATTTATATTTTTTGTTAATAATTATTTAATATTCACGAAAGTTTTGTTAATATTCAGGCTTTCTCGAGATATATTGACCCCAAAAAGGTTCCACAATATATTAATTAATCTTAATTAATTTTATAAATGTTTTAATCCTTGATTACGACATAAACTGCTTGTTTCTATTTACATTTCTCATTATATTTCAATTCTATTCGTGACAAATCTTAATCATTTTATATTATCATAAATTATGTGCAAAATTAATGTAACAATACCTCATAAAATTATGGGTATTGTTTTGGGTAACCGGGGGTTTTCGTTTCCTTGACTACTTTTAAAGTTTTATTATTGGTTTATTATTTTTTCAATTTATTTTTTTCAATTCCTTCTATTAACTCACGCTCTCCTATATATATCTTGTTCAAATTTCCAATCGTTCATAAAATACTTTTTATTCATCCACTCAAGTTCAAATACATTTTTTTAACTTGTAGTATCTGACACTTAATGTTAATATAGTTTTTTCAAATAGTAATTCATTCATTAAATTTAATTAATTAATTTTAGTTATTTTTAGATTTATGTTGAATATATCTACCAATAGATGGCGCCAGATTATGAATGAAAATTATTTATGAAGGACTTTCTGCAATAGAGTGAAAAAAAAGTAGGAATTACTTAAATTTTTTTTTTTTTATATTACTTGTTTATTCTTTAAGCCTGTTGTTATGCGTTTTGTTCTTACATTAAATTCTAAAATTTATGGGTAACCTCTATATTCGCACAGCCGATTATAATTTTATAGTATATTATACAATTTATTTATTAATTACTTACAACTATTACATTATTATATATGAACTATTATAAATTCTATTCATTTATTAGTGAATTCTAATTTTTTAATATTTATTACAGGAGGAAAAAAAGACTTACCTTTCTCAAAACGTAAACTTGAATACTTTATTAGATTTCTTTTATTGTATATACCATCTCTCAGTTCTGCTATACTTTCACAATCAGGAAAACGACCGGACATTCCGGTGATCACAACATCATCCGGATCAAATCCTCCCGTGCAATACTCGTGATGGTGGTCTAAGCTTGTATCCATTTTTCAAAAATTATTCTGAAAAAAAAATAAGGAATGTTGTTTGCTATAAGATTTTAAAAAAAAGATAAAAAAAAAAATTAAAATCTGCTCGGCGAATTTCAACTTATCATGTGTGAAGATTCGAGAACGGATGAATAAACTCAGGAATATAACAATGTTTAATAATGCAAGAGATGCATGAAGCAATTGATTGAGTTCTACAAGAATGGCCAAATTCAATAGCCACATGAAAATAGCAATGTTGAATAGATCTCTTCTTCTTGAAGAATTATTCTAAATCTCTAAAAGAATATGCAAAAGTAAGATAAATGTAGTCGTAAATGAAGAATGAAGTATTCCCAATTCTGCAAGTACATTTATCAAATTCAATATCCAAAAGAATATATCAAAGTTCGAAAATTCTAGTCGTAAATGGAGAATGAAGTATTCCCATTTCTACAAGAATCACTATCACATTCAATAGCCAAGAAAATATATCAAAGCTTGAAAATTCTAGGCATAAATGAAGAATGAAGTATTCCAAATACAATAAGAAGCACCATGCAGCTTAATAGTCACCGCAAAACGCCAAAAGTGATAAATATGAAACTTCAAGATGAAGGAATTGATCAACGCACTACGAGTACTTTTAGCCATTGGATATACAAATGTTTAAAATCCCAAGCCAAAAAATGAAAAGTGCTTCAAACCCATACTACTAAACACTTCAAACGAAAGCCAAATTCTCCAGAAAATTCCTGAAGAAGCATTTCAAGAGTTAAGGGACCCAAAGTACCATTTTCTGCCAAAATTTGCGATGGGGTTTATTTGCTTGGCCTGCATTTTAGGACAACATCATGTTCACACATGATAATAGCAGAAATTCTTCAGAAAATCATTAGGATTACCAAAATGATATTTCTTACAGTAATTATATTTATCTGTTTAATAGTTTAGTTTTCCCAATTAACATGTGATGAGTTCTGATGTTGTGGGACACAAGTACGATATGAGTATTCAAATAAATAATACCAGTCACTCTAATATGAAAGTAATTAAAAAGTAAATAATGTTACGTACATTTGATGTAAATAAATGGCTAAGTATTAATTAACTGGTTGTTCTTATAAATATTTAATTTGCATAATTGATTTGATTTTACTGAGAACAACGTTTTTTTTAATTAATTGATGTGATTTTACTGAGAATAAAGTTTTTTTAATTAATTGATTTGATTTTACTGAGAATAAAGTTTTTTTGGCGTGTTTTTCACTGCAATGGATTTTTTTTTGTCCGCGATTTGTGCTTTTCTCTTCATTTATTTTGCTTATATTTATATTTTTAAAAGTTATAAATTTACTACTAATAATAAATGTTCTCTAGTTTAGGAAAAGTATATATAACATAGCAAAAGTTTAACGTGAAATACTAGTATATTCTTGCATTTACATTTATTTAAACAAGAAAAATTATTTTTATTCTTGAATTTATCTGGAAACAACTTGGAGTGAATTGACTTTTATCGCATAATTTTTTTCCAATTGTTTATATATATTTATTTTTCAAAAAATATTAAGTTAATATTTAAATAATTTACATACACAACTTTATTCAGAATTAAATAATGGTGGTATAAAAGAATTCTTAAAGAATAATTTTTAAATACACAAAGAACGGAATTACAAATGCTTCGAAAACTTACCATTTTAATTTTCAAGACGTTTTAAAAGAATATTTAATCTCTCTCTCTCTCATATGTTTATGATTTTTTTGTTAATGAAAATAATCAAAAGGTTGAAATTCTATTAAGAACGTATTACAAATCACAATGGTGAATAAGAGCGTGCAAAACGCTCATGGCAGACGATTTTGAACAACAGACGATTTTGAACACAGTTTGAAAGCAAAATATGATTTTATTTATCTAAAAAATTACTGATAAGAATTGGGCTTGGTTGTTGCTTATATGCCAGATAATAAATTCAGAGAAAAATTTATTTTCTTCAGTTTTATGAAATATAAAAAACAAACTATTCATTTACATATGCATACATAATAATGAAGAATGTCTAAATATTTCTAAGCAAAATGGAATATTTCTTACTTTTAACTTATATTCTTAATAAAAAAAAAAAAAAAATACTGACCAAAAATGCAGAAAAAAAGGATTCTTCACTTAAAGCAATTTTAAATAATTTCACCAAGCAATCTTAACAGAGTAGAATGCGAAGTAAATAACAGATATTTTACCTACCTCGTAAACCAGAAATATCAATATTAGGATTCAAGCTCAACACGAAAGATAAGACAGTTCACTTGTAGTTTCTCTTATTTAAAAATCCACTTTCCCTGTTTCTAAGGCGTCGGCTTAATTTTCAGGTGCAATCAAAACAACATCCTACCATGGGGAGATGTATGGAGAGCATCATTTTATGCGCATCAAAGCGCAATTAAAAATGTATTACCAGGCAAGGCATGCCATTTCGGAGGAAAAATTGGGGAAGTATAAAATTATTGCTTTTTGATTTTCGACTAAAAAAAAAAATAATAAATTTCAATGCCAGGGCATTACCAAATAGCTTGTAGATAACCAAAAATAGTTTTTATCAAAATATATTTCGTTCTAAGGTTTATTTATAAGTAGTAAATATGCATGTTACTTTTCGGTAATGAATGCAATAAACTGTTGTGTGATATTCAAATGGAATAAACACGGAAAATGAATTGTACGACTTATGCAAAATAAAGTTTCCCATAAAGATTTCTACAGAAATATTTAAAGGAATTTGTTTGATTTTAACATATGAAACGTAACTACTAGTATTCAGCGTACATCAGAACGTAATATACTAGTATTCAGTACTAGTATGTTACTTTCTAAAGCGTAAAACCTTCATTAATACAATTCAATACTTTTTAATAAAGAAGTCATAATTGAATAGCCATATATTTGAAATAATTTTATTGGTTCATGCAAAAAAATTCGATGCAGATTTTAATGCAAACAAATATTTCTCAATCGATATATATATTTGAAAATTTGTGTTTGATTAAAATTAAAAACGTTGTTAGGAGCGTTTCTGTATTTGATTTTGTGGAAGAGATTGCTGTGATTTAGATCTTCATCTTCAATTAAATTAATATCTCTTTAAAATTGTAATTAACTTGTGAATTGGTAAACCTTGATGGTTTTATGGTTGCCTTAAAAATTTTCTAGCTTTGCTCAATAAAAAAATTGTCAAATAGTCAAAAATAGCAAAACATTTTAACTGCTGTATTTGCTTTTTGTGAAAGAGATTGCTGGTTAAGTTTTTCATATTCATTTTAATTAATGTCTCCTTAAAATTGCAATTAGTTTGCTCACTGTCAAAATTTTATGGTTTTATGATTGTTTAGGTGTTTTCTGGATTTGCTCACTAAAATAATAGTTACTCAGTAAAAAGAAATAATAAGAGAATGACAAAAACAAAAGCTTATCAACAAATATTTCTAAAACAATTAAACAATAATTATTAACCTCTCACACTTAAATAATCATAATTTTTTTATTATCGATCAATGAATCAGTCTTTTTGCAGATGATACAACACTCCTCACTCAAGGTCGTAAACATTTTATCATTAGTAAAAACCTTCAGAATTATATTAATCATCTTGAACAATGGCTTATAAAATGGAAAATTCAATTAAACGTTGAGAAAACCGAAGCAGTACTATTCACGCGTAAAAGAGTTCTTAATACTCCTTCTATCAAAATTTATAATAATCCTATTAATTGGGCTGGACAAACTAAATATTTGGGTGTAATCTTAGATAGTAAATTAAATTATGCTCCTCACATTAATTATCTTAGGGATAAATTTAATAGATGCATTCGTGTACTGTATCCACTCATTTGTAGGAACTCTACTATGTCCTTGGAAAGTAAAAAGCTCATTTATCTTGCTTACTTGCGTCCAATACTTGCATATGCGAGTCCTATTTGGGGATCTACTGCTCCGTCAAATTTCGAGATCATACAAAGACTTGAAAATAAAATCCTACGTATGATTACAAATTCGCCCTGGTTTTTTCGAAATGAGGATATCAGACATGCTCTTTCCCTCCCAAGTTTTAAACAATTTGTGTATAAAATTGCAAAAATTTTTATAATTCCATTCCAAATATTAATAATTCTGTTTTGAATGATCTAAGCAACTATGTTTACGACATTTCTGATTTTAAAAATCGCAAAAAGACCTCACGCTGTTCTGAATGTTATTCATTAACGTGCCGATGTCCCCCTTTCCGAATTACCATGGAGTTTCTCCACTGAGTCACAATTTCTCCTCCAATCGTTTTTGTTTGTTTCTATTGTTTATCTATTTTTTTATTACCTTCTTGAAATTATAATAATAATATAAAAAAATTATATATGCATATTTTTTTTTTTATTAATTAATAAAAAATTTGAATAATTAATTTTTAATTAAATTAATAATTTACTTATAATACTTTTTTTTTCTATGTAATCAATGGGCTTAAGAAACTTCCCTCACTCACAAAGCAGGAGATAAAGGTTGCTAAGCAACCAAGGTTCTCCGTCAATCTGGCAAATCGTCGTCGACTTGTGTTACAACTTATATTGTTTACAACGAATGTCTCATCGTTAAAGATAATATGTTGCAGTACTGAATATCATTTCCTATTTCTGTAAAACATTTCTGAATTTCTGATGTAATAAAAGCATACAAACATAAATTTTCAATCATGCCAACCAAAACTTTGATCTTAAGTATCTCACATATAATGTAATTCAAGAAATTTGTTTAAAAATATTTTTCATTTAAGAAAAATGATTGTCCACGTGATTTTAAGCATTTAAGAAATTAAAACTTGTTTTATATTTTTCGGTATATGAAATTAAATTCTATATTTATGATCAGTAAAAAATATGAAATGTGAAATTGTATATTATGATTTAATATTTAAAAAAAGTCAATGTATTGCAATATAAAATTAAATATGAAACCTAATAAAATTTACGCAAATATGTTATATCATTTCGTAACATTGTCTAAATATAAACTTGTGGTAAAATTGCAGAATAGGGGCCGTTGGAATTTGATTTGCTGTAATTGAATTTGTTTAGAAAAGAAAACTTATATTAATTTCTTCATAATTTTTGGCAACAACACTAAAATTAAAAATAATGACAATAAATTCTATAAATAAAATTTCACCTCTCAGTGTATTAGGTTTTTTTAATAAGACCTATTTTTATCTGAATTACCACAGTTTGAACTGTTTTTTATGTTAATCAACATGCAAATTAAAAAAATGCGATTCCTGAAATGATATTTGGAAAAAGATATTTTTACACTACAAAATTACGGTTATGATATTTCTTCCGCAAACATAGCAAAAGACCTCGCACTGTTCTAAATATTTTAAATTAATTCCTTACAACCGCCTAGATGAAAAAAGTTCGCTTCTGTTATTATTATTATTATTTTTTTTTACATGCAACTGATTTCATCAACATCTACATTTTTGAAAGTTTTGTTATTTTTCCTTTTTTAATTTTATTAAATAAATAATTCTTTAAAAAAAAGGCATTAAATTATCCATTTTTCTTATTAACTCAAAGGGCATGAGACCACCGCTATGTTTAGACATTTTACAATGAAGGAACTAGTGGCCGCTACGCGGCCAAGGATCTCCGTGTTAATCTATAATAAGAGATTTTTTTACATTTAAAGTAACTTTTTTTTTTTTTTATCTTAAAAAACAGCTATTTTAGAGAAGGAAATGAAAAATAAATACTAAAATTTAGAGAAAGTAACATTAGTGGGGAAAAAAAAAAATTGATCTTGCCGATAATTTTTCCCTGTATACTAGATGACTTTTATGAAAGAACTTTCCTTGATTTACAAGACATTGAAACACATTGAATGAAAATTGTTGCAAGTGTTTCCTAAAGAATTGCAAATCTTTTAATCACTTGTTTATATTTAATTTAATCATAAAATACAAAACTTACTTATTATTCTTTTATATTAAAATTTTTGTTGCTCCAAAATGGAATGATGCTTCAAACAATAATAGAAATTATATATTATTAGTATGGTATGTGTAATAACATTGATAATTAGAAGAAACTACTTTGTAAATAAAAAGTTTAAAAGTCTATTTCATACATATGCATACTTAAGGCATTTAAAAATCTTTTTTAATAGATTATTTACGTATATCTGAAATATTTATATCTAAAGTTGAAATTGCTATTAAAAGAAAAACAAGTAATATAAAAAAAAAAAATTTTTAAGTCAATTCCTACTTTTTTTCGCTATATTGCAGAAAGTCCTTTATAAATAATTTTCATTCATTTTTTTAAGTTTATCTGGCGCCATCTATTGGTAGATATATGCAATTTAAATCTGAAAAAAAAAAAAACTAAAATTAATTAATTAAATTTAATTACTGAATTAATATTTGAAAAACTGTATTATCATCAAGTGTCATCCACTAAAAGTTAAAAAAAAGGATTTGAACTTGAGTGGATGAATAAAAAGTATTTTATAAACGATTGAAAATTTGAACAAGATATATATAAGGAGAGTGTGAGCTAATAGAAGGAATTGAAAAAAATTATTATTTTTCCTTTTGTTGATAGATTTGTAAGATATAAAAATTCAGATTTCTTCTAGGGATAAAAAAAAGAAATGATCTTTTAACCAAATTTTTACTAGAATAAATTATTTATTGATAAACAAACAGCTACAAGAATTCTGTCCAAATTTATTTGTCAAACATGTGAGGTAACATCTTAAAACATGAAGAATGGATACTAAAATTATAATTGGGATAATTTCTGCGTCCAGTATTAATGTACCTTTATTCAATAAAAATATCTTATTCTATAGAGGTTATTATGTAGATCCGGGTTAGAATCGTCCCAATGTAGCCCATGCATGTTGTAAATGGCGACTAAAATGGGTACCCGGTGCCCGGGGGCATGACCGGTGGGGTAAAGTCTGACTTCTCCTTTTGGTGTCCATGTTTTTATGCCGCAAGATCAAGGAGACAAAAAGAAGCTACATTTTTTACTCTTTATCATGACATCCTGTAGCGGTTTTCCATCATTTGAGAACATTCGGGTTCATAGACTTGGTACAGATGTTGCTGAAAAACCAAGTAGAATAAGAAACAACAGCAACAAAAATATCTTATAGTGTAGGTTAAGTAAATATAATACAAAGTTTTTTTTGGTTTTTTTTGTTCTAATGCAGCTGGCAAACACTTAGACAGCTTGGTCTTGATGCCTTAAGGCAAGCGCTGCACAGACGTACTCACTTTGCATTACCCAGGGGGCGCATGTAAACTTGAAGATAAGCCACGGACGCGGAGTAACAATGCCCCCGCAACGCTCTACGATCCTATTAGGCCTACGGCTTAAAGTGGATTCCGAACCACTATAAACACCCATGGGCAACGCCGGGATTTGAACCCGATACCTATGGTAGCGAGAGCCAGAGCGCTAGCCACTCGGCCATCAGGTCCCTGAACTCCTAAGAGAGAAGGAATGCCACGGGGCAGTGTACCTTTGGGTACATCTCTTCAAGCCTAGCCCTCCCCTATTTAAAACAAACGAGAACCTCCCTCTTGCCCAAGTCACGGGCCAGGACCTTTATTTTTAGGCACACCCATAAGTTGGCGTCTGAAGTATTCGAAAAAGCGTGCTTCGCCTAAGCCGTCAGGCCAAAAGGCCAACACAACGAGTGGGGACACTTTTAAAAAATCGAACCCCTGAATAATACAACGTTATAAGTATAAAACTCAAGTTATATCCTTATTTGTGAAGATGATCAATTGAAAATTAAATGAAACATGAATACAATAGACCCCCTCGCTAATCTAACATCCCCCAAACGTTCGACGCACCTGTTGGTATACGTGACTCTGATGAATCATTCTTTTCTGTTAAAACTTAGACTTTTTTCTCACATTTTACAATGTATATCAATTCTTATTTTGATATTCAATATTAATTGTCTTTTAAGTTGCAACTACTCAACACTTTAACTTAATGTATATATATATATGTGCGTGTGTATTTTTTTTCCAATGACGGGGTGTACATACATATAAACAAATACAACAAAGAACATCAAAACACAATAGAAGAAGTAAAGACCGAAGTCATAGACCCAAGAGCTCTCTGGCACACCAATATCTTGTAATTTAGAGTCAGTTCCATGGAGTGTCTTGCAATATTAAGGGTATTTTCTATTCATAAGCTCTTTCAAGCCACAAAGACGACAGAAGGGAGGGTCATATACACCTATACGATATAAGTGTTCACTCATACAGTCATGTCCTGTTATAAGTTTGAAAAGAGCTACTGCATTTCGGCGAGGTGTTTGATGTATATATATAGGTAATTATTGTGAAGTGAATTAAGTGACAGTTTATTGTGATTACTGCTGTTCTTTTCCTATGTCTGAAAATCCAAGAAACCACTGATCCAATGGATCCCCACAGTGAGTTCAGGAGAATCCTGGATGTCGGACATCAGGCATCTAGAAAGCGGGGAGCATATAAAAAGGACAAGAAAAGGAAATATTCATTCTGGTCGAGAAAGTATCGGGATAGATTAGCGAGATTTTAAAATTGATTGTTTGATTTAAATAAAAACAAGTAATATAAAAAAAAAAATTAAGTCAATTCCTACTTTTTTTTCACTATATAGCAGAATGTTCTTTTTTAAATAGTTTTCATTCATTTTTTTTTAAGTTTATCTGGCGCCATCTATTGGTAGATATATGCAACTTAAATCTAAAAAGAAACGAAAATTAATTAATTAAATTTAATTATTGAATTAATATCTGAAAAAACTGTATTAACATCCAGTGTCATCCACTACAAGTTAAAAAATGTATTTGAACTTGAGTGGATAAATAAAAAGTATTTTATTAATGATTGAAAATGTGAACATTATAAAAATATCTGATAATGGAGAAACTCCAACTGACCTATCAAACTGACGTCTAAAATTTATCAAATTGATGAAGTTTCTCTGTGAAGTTTTTAGTAGCCTTGAAAAAACTGAAAAGTTCATAAAATCTGTTGCTAAAGGTTTGGTGACCTTTAAACTTTGAAGATGCTGAATTTCTTGGTCGAAGAAGCACTTTGTTTTGGTTTCGACAACAGAGATGAAGACAAGCTCCGATTTTCGGTAATTTTTTGAAAGAAAAGGCAAAATATCTTTACAGATTGTCAAGAAAGACAATTTTTAAAGCCAGTGATGAAATAAAAAAAAAAAAATTGAAAAAGCGTAAAATTGAATAAATAAAAAGCATATAATTAGAAAAATTGAAATAAATATAATTGATAAATTGAAAAAAGGGCAATGGATTAGATTCCTTCAAAAGAGAGCAGAAAAACTATCTGCAGATGAAATTGATATCTAATATTAAAACAAAATTGGGTGTTTTTCTATAAAAGGGGTGTTTCAAGGTAAAAGGGCGTATGAAAGGGGTTTTCTATAGGATGTTTACTATAGGATACATCATTACTAGATAAAAAAACACAAAAAAATTAATTTATAATTGTACTTAGCAGTTGTTTTGTAATTTGTAGCTAGTATTTAAACCACTGAAAAATCTGAAGTAATCCAAATAATGGTTCATAGCAAATTTCTAAAGCGAAAGGAAAAATTACATTAAGAAATCGTGCTCTACAGCGAAATAAACAGATTTAGCATTCGCGGGCCAATTTACACACTAAAGGAAACTCATTAAGACAATAGAAAATCAATCTGTATTTCCGTTAAGAAGTTGGAGGAAAACTGAAATTCTTGACGTAATAATGGATGACTTGCCTTATAACATCCTTATGTGCATTTTAAAAGTGAAAAATCCTAAATACAAAAGAAATATCGCAAAATCTTTCAAAATTCCCCTGAATAATCGATATCTTAACAATGTAACACAGCATGATAATTTTTTAAGAAAAAAAACATTGGCCATGATAAATCCAAGTAATTAAAAATTTCAGCCTAAACAAATTTCGGGAAATTTTGTACTGACAATCATGGTACTGATATCCCCTTTGTCAGTGAATAATTCATACTTTCTTAGATAAAAAAAAAGGACAGTTAACAGTAATTTGTTATTATAGTCATCACCATCATCATTTATTATAGTTTTTATTATAGTCACACCTATCAAAAGATAGGTACATTTGATAAATTATATTCGTAATTTCCTACTCGTAGCTCAGTGGCAACGGTAGTCGCTGG
This sequence comes from Caerostris extrusa, assembly GCA_021605095.1. Classification (NCBI taxonomy): domain Eukaryota; kingdom Metazoa; phylum Arthropoda; class Arachnida; order Araneae; family Araneidae; genus Caerostris; species Caerostris extrusa. The sequence goes on from BPLR01018799.1 coordinate 58,049, forward strand.
TGAGCATTAGGACGAGGGGTTCAATCTGCTGTCGGCTTTGTTGTAAACACTGTTTCAAAACACGAGGAGAATCGATAGCGTTTGGGATGTTCAACATCTTGTCTCATTTATCGGCCTGTGGTGGAGTTTACTCTCACACGAAACACAGTTCCTCTAAAAGTACTCCCGGAAGGCACTGTCCTCCTTCTTCAGCTTCACGGAGCCAAGTCCGACTTCTACCTACGGGTGCTCTATCACAACAACAGCTGCCCTTTTTCCCTCCATATATGAGTACATTACTTGTGGGATGTCCATCCCGCACTGCCGGAGTAGATACAACAACAACAAAATACTCATTACTTTTTAGTATGATTTTTCGTGTGAAAATAGTTATTAATATTAATTCTTTTTCTAATTTATTATTCTTTTTACACTTGCCCATTTTATACGAAATTCTCTTAAACGTTAACAATACGCACAATATGCCCGACTCATAGGAAAAAGTGTGCCTCAGGTGAGCATTAGGGCTGACGTACTTTGCCATGGCGGTTTTATTGAAGACACTGTTTCAAAAACGTGGAGTCTAGATAGCGTTTTTGATGTTCAGCATCTTGCTTTATTAGTCGGACTACCTTGTGGAGTTTCCGGGTTTTCTCTCATACGATACACAAATACGGGTAGTTCCTTCTAAAAGTTCACCCGGAAGGCACTGCCCTCCTTCTTCGGTATCACGGAGCCAAATCAGATTTCTATCTACGGGTGTTCCATCACAACAGAAACTGCCCCTCGTTTCTTCCTTCCATGACACCACACGGATTATTAGACATGGTCTAGATCGGGGTGGCCAACCCAAATGATCCTGCGGGCCACTTTGGAAATATATCCTAACTCCGCGGGCCGCATATAAAATTATATATCCCCATATTAGATTTAGACCTACTACTACAGTTATTTTTGGAGTGAAAAATTTAAACATAATGAATCATTATTTTTGTGTATACTGTTATTCTGACATGTAAACATAGATAACAATAATAATGAAACCAAACTCACATTGTAAAGAATTATATAACACTAAAAATGAAATATAAAAAAATATATAAATATAAACGAGTTAAAAAAAATGTAATGATTAAAAAATATTTTACTAGTGTGATATTTGTTTCTCCACTCCTTGACTTAGCTTTTACAAATCGATCTCAATTTAGGTATCGTAATTATTTATCGTAAATGTCGTAAAATATCGTAATTATATATATTATTATAACGTAATTATTTGTATATCCTAATTAGTGTTGCAGGTTAGCGTCTGTTATGTTCGAGAGTGTTTTTTGTGTCTGGTCAATTTCATTTTCGAGAAAAACGATTAGCAGGTGTAAGTTGAAAAAAAACTTTATCTAAGTGTTTACTTTGTTCTGCTATCAACAATCAACTGTGTATCTAGGAATGGTCACTGCGTCACTGAGATAACTTAAAGTGAGACATAGAACTTGTTATATTAGATGTTATATTCGAGCATCATGAGTTAGCAGAATATAATTTAATTATTGTGCGAACTTATAACTGTAAACTAGTAAATAAAACAGCAATATATATGATATAATCGCAAGAATATTATTTTAAAATCAAAGTTAATTTTTTCTCATAATTTCGACAGTTAATTTTTGGATATAGGGATGCATTCGTAATGTATTTTTTAATACACTGTTTTTCCTACTTTGACCATTGTAAAATTAAATATATTTTGTAAAAGTGTGAAATTTTACTGGCCGGAAAAATATTCTTGGCGGGCCGCGGGTTGTCCACCCCTGGTCTAGATGATACTATCGACCAAGTAGGGTAAGGGAAAAAAAATCACAATTTTTTTTTTTTTTTTTTTGTGAATTTTAATCATTAATCAATGGCATTATTTCGAAGCTTTTAAACTTCAAACCTTTTTAAATTTTGTGCATTTTTCGTTACTTAAATAAGATTTTTATTTATTCCTGTATAACAAATAATAATCACAAATAGCCAGCAATATATTCTGTATTCTGTTGAAATTCGCATCGTCAAATTAATTCCAAAATTAACACTGAAAATTTACTTCAAACACATTGATAATATTTTAATCAGAATAATAAGGCCACCAATATTCAAAATACATTCAATATTCAAAATTATCAACATCAATGAATTTAATTATATTTGGAAATGATTAAAAATATTGATAGTAACATCCTTCTTTTTTTCTCTTATTATGCTGATTTTGCATTAAGAAAGTTAATAAATATTTTATTATATGATAATGGCTTTTATATATTTTTACCACTGATCCTAATAACAAAGGAAGAATTTTGCCACTCATTCTAGACCCTTTTTTTCAATTCCTTCTATTAGCTCACACTCTCCCTATATATATCTTGTTCAAATTTTCAATCGTTCATAAAATACTTTGTATTCATCCACTCCAGTTCAAATACATTTTTTTTTTTTTTGAACTTGTAGTGGATGACACTTGGTGTTAATATAGTTTTCAAATATTAATTCAGTAATTAAATTTAATTAATTGATTTTAGTTTTTTTTTTAGATTTAAGTTTCATATATCTACCAATAGATGGCTCCAGATAAACTCAAAAATATGAAGAAAAATTATTTATAAAGGACTTTCTGCAATATAGTAGAAATTGACTTTAATTTTTTTTTATATTACTTGTTTATTCTTAAATATCATAGTATAAGAGGCTGTTGCCAATTTTAGATTAAGAACTGGACACGACTGCCTGGTCAAACATCTAGCCAATATAGTGATTGTGAATTCTGATATACAAAGTGACAAAAGTCATGGGATATCTCTTAATATCGTGTCGGCCCTCCTTTCGCCCGGCGAAGTGCAGGAACTCGACGTGGCATGGACTCAACAAGTCGTTGGAAGTCTTCTGCAGGAATATTGAGCCATGCTGTCTCGATAGACGTCCATAATTGTGAAAGCGTTGATGGTGCAGGATTTTGGGCTCGAACAGACCTCTCGATAATGTCCCATAAATGCTCGATGGGATTCATGTCGGGCGATCTAGGTGGCCAGATCATTCGTTGGAATTGTCCAGAATGTTCTTCAAACCAATCGCGAACAGTTGTGGCCCGGTGACATGGCACATTGTCATCCATAAAAATCCCATCGTTGTTTGGGTACATGAAGTCCATGAATGGCTGCAAGTGATCTCCAAGTAGCTTAACATAAGCATTTCCAGTCAATGTTGGGTCCAGTCGCACCAGAGGACCAAGTCCATGCCATGAAAAAACAGCCCACACCATTACGGAGCCACCACCAGCTTGAACAGTGCCTTGCTGACAGTTTGGGTCCATGGCTTCGTGGGGTCTGCGCCACACTCGAACTCTACCATCAGCCCTTACCAACTGAAATCGTGACTCATCGGACCAGGCCACGGTTTTCCATTCATCTAGGGACCAACCGATATGCTCACGTGCCCACGAGAGTCGCTGCAAAGCGATGTCGTTCTGTCAGTAAAGGCACTCGAGTCGGTCTTCTGCTGGAATAGCCCAAGAAGGCCAAATTTCTCCGCACAGTTCTAACAGACAAGTTCCTTGTAAGTCCCACATTGATTTCTGCGGTTATTTGACGCAGTGTTGCTTGTCTGTTAGAATTTACGACTCTTTGCAGACGTCGCCGGTCTCAGTCGTTAAGTGCAGGCGGTCGACCACTGCGCTGTGCATGGTGGGATGTTATGCCTGAAATTTCATACTCTCGGCACACTCTTGACACAGTGGATCTGGGAATGTTGAATTCCCTAACGATTTCCGAAATGGCATGACCCATGAGTCTAGCTCCAACTAACATTCCGCGTTCAAAGTCTGTTAATTCCGTCGTGCGGTCATCATCACGTCAAAACCTCTTCACATGAATAACTTGAACAGAAATGAAAGCTCTGCGAAAGCACTGCGCATTTATACCTGTTCTACGCGATGCTACTGCCATCTAAAAATTTGCATATTGCTATCCCATGACTTTTGTCACTTCAGTGTATGTGTTTTATGTAAAACAGAGAAAATAAATAAGGCCCACCTATTCCCTTGGGATTGGATTCTAACTTACAACAGAATGGTGATTTGTGTACTCTTTACTGAAGGGCTATAGAAACATGTCCTGATTGCACGGTCTGTGCTTTAGGGGTGCTTTTAGCTTTTTAATTTTTTATCCTTAGAACATTTAACTTGTATTTAACTGCTTTTAAGGCCTTTTAGCCGTTTTTGTTAAGAATGCCTGGTTTTTTCTGTTTGTAAATTTGCTTTGTTTATATTTGTTTTTTTTTTTGCTTCTACGGTAAGTGGCCAAATTTGTATGAATTGGGTTGTAATAAAGCCATAGCAACAACAACAACATAATAGTAACTCCGAAGGGTTTTATTATGAATAGCTAAATTTTTTAAGTCTCAAATTTAAAATGATCAGAATATTATTATTATTGATTGCAATTAATTTATTTATTTGAAATGCAACTATAGCTAATTACAAGCAACAACTAGAGAAAAAAATATTCCTAATAATTTTAATGCCAACAATGAAATGGACAAATTGTTTTTAAAAAATATTTCACTATCTGATATATACTTAGAAGGATCTGTGTAAGTTTTCTAGATAATTTTTTTTTTTTTTTTTTTTTTTTGATTTTCAATTTGAAGGGGAAAATGTCACGTTATATTTATATTTAAAATAGGAGAAAGTTTGTCCAATATGAGAGCAACTTATTTTTAAGTTCATAAGATTTAAAGTTTGCAATGATGGAAAAGGTAATTTTCTTTTAATTTCCTTCATTAAAAATGGAGGACATTGCAGCTATCTGTCATTATATCTATCCTTTATTTCAGGACGTTTTCTTGTCGTTTGAGAACTACTGACGTACGTTATTAATGAATGAATGAATGAATTCTGATGATATATATAAATTATATGACGTTACAATTTCATGATTACCGCATAATCTACATTGACCCACAAATCCGAATTATGTTTACCCAATTACTTCCTGCTTATTCTATTTAAGAACAGATAGCTTGTTATTTCTTAGTTATTATTGGATGAGGTAAAACTGGATTAAATGCATGATTATTTTAGAAAGTGATTAAAACATAGCTTTCTTTCCTTTTTCTTCTTGGTTCTATTATTAGGTTGCCAGCCAATTCCCAATTCATGATGTTTTACAGCTTTAAGCATATCGTTTATGAATCTAAACTTTAACTATAATTGTAATTATCGAGGGGGAGGAATATTTTTTTTTCAAAGTGAAAAAAAAATTTAAATATTGCATACTTTTAACAAAGTTACAAGAGTAGTTTGTAAATATATTAGCGATGTCTATAAAGAGCAACATACGCAATAATCTAAATATTGATGATAATATATATTAATTAAATATCTCATATAAGATGATCGGAAAAGAAATTTACAATAGTGTAATACCATTTTTTTTCGAAATTATCTTCAATATAGCATATAAAACCACAATTCATTTTAGTATGTTTTTAGAAAGAGAGAGAGAGACGTGTCAATAAGAGCATTAACGAATCTTCCTCCAGCTTTGATTATTCTGGACCAGAGGTGGCCAACCCAAATGATCTTGCGGGCCACTTTGAAAAGGCGTCATAACCATGAGGGCCGCATATAAAATTATATATTCCCATACTAGATATACACTTAAAAGCCAAAGCATTATGACCACCTGTCAATAACGAGTTGGCCCACCTTTGGCGCGCAACACAGCTTCAACCCGCCTTGGCATGGAGGCCACAAGTCCTTGGTAGATGACCGGAGACAGATTGTACCAGATGTTTAAGCAACGGTCACGCAAATCCGAGATAGTGCGAATTGGTGGTCTTTGAACTCTGAGCTGCCGTCCCAGGACATCCCAAATGTGTTCTATCGGATTAAGATCCGGTGAGTTAGGCGGCCAGGACATTAACTGAATTCAGCATCATGTTCCTGGAACCACTCCAACACAATTTTAGCCTTGTGACAAGGGGCGTTGTCCTGTTGGAACATTCCATTTATAGCTGGAAAAACAGAGGCCATGTAAGGGTGCAACTGGCCCGCAATGATGTTCAGATACCCTGTAGAATTCATGGTCTGCTCTACCACAATCACGGGTGCCAGAGACGCCCAAGAGAACGTCCCCCAAAGCATAATACCGCCACCACCGGCCTGTGTATGACTTAATGTACATTGAGGGAGCAACTGTTCGCCTGGAAGACGGCGTATCCTGACACGGCCATCGGCGTGATGAATGACATACCGTGATTCATCTGACCAGGCAACTCTCTCCCACTGATCCATGGACCAGCCACGATGTTCCCGGGCCCAGCACAGGCGCAGTTAGCGATGACGCTTGGTCAGCAAAGGCACACGAGTGGGACGTTTGCTGCGTAGCCCCATATCCAACAGTGTCCGCTGAACAGTGTGCTCCGATAGTATTTTACTTGGCCCTGCATTGTATTGGGCTGTCAATTGAGCCACTGTCTGGATCCGGTTTTGCTTCACCATGCGAGACAGTCACCGACGACCTTTTTCTTTGATAGCATGTGGATGTCCAACACCATGTCATCTACTGCTGGTTTCACCGTCATTCATCCCCTTTGCATAAGTACTAACAACTGTAGATCGCGAGCAACCCACGAGTCGTGCAGTTTCGAAATACTTGTTCCGAGCCTTAGAGCCATTACAATCTGCCCTCTATCAAAGCCGATTAGATCCGCAGCCTTCCCCGTCACACACAGAAGTAAGTGAAAGAATGATCCTTCAGACTCTCCAGCAGCAGTTAAATACCACTTCCACCTGATCACGTGCCTTTCACGTCATCCAGGCGAGTTCATTGCAAAATGTAGGGCGGTCATAATGTTTTGGCGCTTGAATGTAGATCCACTATAGACATATTTTGGAGTGAAAAATTGAAACATAGTGAGTTATTATTTTTGTGTTTTTTATAATTATTACATGTAAATATAGATATTACAATAATAATGTTACTAAACGCACATTGTAGAGAAATATATAACACTAAATAAAAATAATGAAATCATTTAAAAAATATTTATTTTACTAGTGCGATATTTGTTTCTCCACTCTTTCACTTAGCTTTTGCAATTCTCGGTTTGGGTGTTTGCACATCGTAATGGGTACTGCGGGTTGGCGTGCGTTATGTTTGAGCGTCTTTTGTGTTTCGTAAATTTCCTTTTAGAAAAAAAAAAAAAAAAAAAACGATTCGCAAGTGTAATCTGGACCAAAAGCGTTAACAACTTCAACCAAGACTCTGGTTTGCTCTGCTATCAACAATCAACTGTGCGTATCTCATGATGGTTACGACGTCACTGAGGTCACTTAAAGTGAAACATAGAGTCTGTTATGTTAGTTATTCCAAGATGCGCGAGCATCATGAATTCGCAGAATATAATTTCATTATTCTGCGAATTCATAATTGTAAACTCAAAAATAAAACAGGCAATGTCTATTATATATTCGCAAGAATATTATTTTAAAATCAAAGTTAATTTTTTCCCATAATTTCGACAGTTCATTTTTGGATATATGGATGCACACAAAATGCATTTTTTTAATATATTGGTTTTCACCACTTTGGCCATTATAAAATAGATATACTTTGTAAAAGTGTGATAAATCTCACGTGCCGGAAAAATATTCAAAGCTATCCGCGGGTTGGTCATTCCCTATTCTAAATATTCCCTATTCCATATTAGCCGCTAAAACATCTAATTCAAATACTTAACACTAATATGCATCGGCACCCCCAAAATCAATTTTTTAATCAAATTATTTTTAAATCTTCATTTAGCTTTGATATTCTTGGCAATTTTACACTTTGAAAATTTTAATTTCGAAATATACTCACACGTCTTTAAAATACATTCAAATTAGTTTAATCAAGAATGCAATTTCCAAACCTTTTCTATATCCATTTTTATAGTATTTTCTCTTTTTTTTTTTTTTTTTTTTTTTAAAAGTGTAATAACAATTCTTAAAAAAATGTTGAGATCCATTAACTTTTTACTTTTAAAAAAATTCAACCCAAGAAAAGTATATATTAACAATTTTACAAGTATATTTGAAAAAACAATTAAAAAGAGAATTGTCTTTTTTGGCCAGATATTCATTTGCAATTTAATCAATAAAAATTAATTAAATTTTTACAATTTAATCAATAAAAATTTATTAAATTGTAAAAATTAAAACGTTAATATATACACAATTTGTGTGTGTGTGTCATCATTGTATAATTTTCAGTTTGCTAAACACAAGCAAAATTGCGAAAGTTTATGATATAACTAAAAAAGGTTCTGCTTTAATTCTAATTTGTAACCATGTTTCATCCTACTTAGTAGCAAGAATAACCCCTATGGCGTTCAGGAGAAATGATCAGTGGCCTCGAGACTCTCACCCGAGAGGAAGTAATGTGCAATCTGCGCTCCCGCTAAGAAACGTTTACTTTTAGTCTCTTATCCCGAGAAGAAATATACACTCATGTCCTTAAATTAAGGATAATTCAGAATCACACAGAAATTAAACTCTAAAATAAAAATTTCACCTGTAGAATTATCACACACATCTTGAAGAAGAATATGCAAATTACAGGAAACCACCAGATGGCGCGGAAAGTACGTCACAATGACGAGAAGGGGTATACACTGAAGTGACAAAGTCATGGGATACCTCTTAATATTGCGTCGGCCCTTCTTTCGCCCGGCGAAGTGCAGCAACTCGACGTGCCATGGACTCAACAAGTCGTTGGAAGTCTTCTGCAGGAATATTGAGCCATGCTGTCTCGATAGATGTCCATAATTGTGAAAGCGTTGATGGTTTTGGGCACGAACAGACCTCTCGATGATGTCCCATAAATGCTCGATGGGATTCATGTCCCGGGCGATCTAGGTGGTCAGATCATTCGTTGGAATTGTCCAGAATGTTCTTCAAACCAATCGCGAACAGTTGTGGCCCGGTGACATGGCGCATTGTCATCCATAAAAATCCATCGTTGTTTGGTACATGTAGTCCATGAATGGCTGCAAGTGATCTCCAAGTAGCTGAACATAAGCATTTCCAGTCAATGTTCGGTCCAGTCGCACCAGAGGACCAATTCCATGACATGAAAAAACAGCCCACACCATTACGGAGCCACCACCAGCTTGAACAATGTCTTGCTGACAGTTTGGGTCCATGGTTTCGTGGGGTCTGCGCCACACTCAAACCCTACCATCAGCTCTTACCAACTGAAATCGTGACTCATCGGACCAGGCAACGGTTTTCATTCATCAAGGGACTAACCGATATGCTCACGTGCCCACGAGAGTCGCCACAAGCGATGTCGTTCTGTCAGTAAAGGCACCTCGAGTCGGTCTTCTGCTGGAATAGCCCAAGAAAGCCAAAGCACAGTTCTAACAGACAAGTCCCCTTGTACGTCCCACATTGATTTCTGGGTTATTTGACGCAGTGTTGCTTGTCTGAATTTACGACTCTTTTGCAGACGTCGCCGGTCTCGGTCCGGTATTTATGGTGGGATGTTATGCCTGAAATTTCATACTCTCGGCAACTCTTGACACAGTGGATCTGGAATGTTCAACGATTTCCGAAATGGCATGACCCATGCGTCTAGCTCCAACTAACATTCCGCGTTCAAAGTCTGTTAATTCCCGTCGTGCGGTCATCATCACGTCAAAACCTCTTCATGAATAACTTGAACAGAAATGAAAGCACAAGGCACTGCGCATTTATACCTGTTCTACGCGCGATGCTACTGCCATCTGAAAATTTGCATATTGCTATCCCATGACTTTTGTCACTTCAGTGTATAAGGAATGGTGGCAAAGAAGTAAAAATTGTTCACAAGCACTAAAAGCCTTTCAGTGCAATAACCATAGTTATGGCACAAAGGAAGCATTTGGATGATTTTTTACGGGGTAGAAATATCGGACGACTGGAATGTGGACGTACCCAGCTGGAAGTATCCGAGGAAATTGGAATCGCCCAGAGTGTCGTCTCCAGGCTCCGGCAACGATTCCAAGATGATGGTAATGTGAGTAGATGTTACAGCACAGGTCGCCCCCGAGTTACAACGCCGAATGAGGACCGGTATTTAGCAGTTACTGCCAAAAGAAACAGACGGAGCACAGCATCAGACCTGTCTCGTCAGCTCTCTTCAGTACGACAGTTTCAAGTCAGACCGTGTACAGACGCTTAGGGCACATTGGTCTATATGCTCGTAGGCCTGTCAGATGTGTTTTCACTGTCGCCTGCGATTAACCTGGAGTAGAGAGCATGCATTCTGGACACCGCAACAGTAGTCTGGTGTGATGTTTTCAGACGAGTCCAGGTTTAGTTTGCAGCCTGATTCTCGCCGGACTTTCATATGGAGAGCGCCAGGTACCCGTTACCACCAAGAGAACACCATTGAACGACACAGAACGTTACGGTGGGCAGGATGGCTAGTTTGGGGAGGAATTATTCTTGGTTCCAGAACTGACCTGCATGTTCAGAGTGTAACGATGACAGGCCACATCTATCGGGATGTCATTCTGGAACAACATGTACGTTTGTTTCCGGGGCGCCATGGGTGCTGAATTTCTGTTTATGGATGACAACGCCCGCCCTCACCGTGCAAACATTGTAGATGAATGCCTTCAATTGAGGATATCACCCGTATGGATTGGCCAGCATACTCACCGGACTTGAATCAATAGAGCATGTGTGGATATGCTTGGCCGACGAAATGCAGCCGTCAACCCCTCCCACCCGTCAACCGGAACTTGGAGGGGCTTGATGAGTGGTTGCATTGATAATTTGATACTCAGCATTCCCAGGCGTTGTAAGGCCTGTATTGCATCGTCCGGGAGACATACTCCATATTAACCATCATACTAACCATGTTATACTGTTTTTTGTAAATAGGTTCTTTTTTTAAATTTGCTCCAGGAGTAAAAATCGCAATTTTTATTAATTATGTCAAACATATAGCATCTTTTTGCTCTTTACCTTTTGTTTAATAAATAGACTTTACAAATAAGTCAAATTTGTTTTGCTTCTGTCTCTTTCTTTGCCTGAACTTCATTATCCTTAATTCATGGACATGAGTGTATTTAACTCATCCCATGGCATTGGTTGGCCTACAAACTCTCGCCTGAAAAATAAGTTATTTCGCGCATCCTGCGCGTGTCCGAGTTTCGGTTTAGAAGTGGAACCCTCCCACGAATCTATAATTATCTGTATTTAAATGTGTTAAATATTGTATATCACTAATTGTATGTGTTTGGTGTCTGTGCGTGTGTCAATAAAGCTGTGAGTTCTCCAACCTACGTGTCAAGTAACTCAACCCAATTACATCCAGTTACAAACGGGTTGCCCAACCTGCACACTACAACTTTTTAATCTTTAATGAGAATTTTTAAGCAAAATAATGTTTGTTCCTATTATTGTGATGTTTGTATAAAATACCTCATTTATTTATTTTTTATTACCATCTTTTGTCAAGTTCTTATAATGAGCCGTGATTCTATGTTTTTTTCTAAACTGTGTTAATTTGGTATAGGAAAGTTGTCAAACAAATTTAAATACATTCCTACACATTCCGAAGAAATATTTTCCGAATGTATATAATATTTATATATATATATATATATATATATATATATAAGGAATTTCAATGTTTTTTGTGTCAAACATTTTTGAATTTGAAGTTTACTTAGCATATTATTTTAGTCCATATTAGTCCCTATTTATTATTTTAGCCCCTGGGTCGGGTTAGAATGTAGCCCATGCATGTCGTAAAAGCGACTAAAATGGGTACCTAGCACCGGGATATAATCGGGTGGGGTAAAGTCAGACTTTTCCCTTTAAGTGCCCCATGTCTTTGTGCCGCAAGGCCAAAGGAGGAAAAGGAGCTGCATTTTTTTATCCTTTATAATGACTCGCCCTTTCTAAGTCACGGGTTCTTGGACTTGGTTTAGATTGCTGTCGGCCAAGTGGGATAAGAAAACAATAAATATACACATATTTTCAAAATTCAAAATAGGTTGTTTCTTTAAACACATTTTTAATATTTTATTTTGATTTTTCTTACAAGAATTCTTAAGGAAAATATTTTCTCTCTTTTAATAATTTGCGACCTGATTGCCAATTGGCTAGCGCTCTGGGCTTTCGTACCACAGGTGTCAAGTTCCAATCCTGGCTGTGACATGGATTCTTGTGAGTGTTTCGGAATCCACTTTAAACTGTAGGTCTTTGTCTAAATGACCCAAAGTGTGCACAGAACAACCGTAGAGCGACAAACCAAATCAAATTTATTATGATTTTGATATATTTTTCTATAAAGGGCCTTTTTCCTTTTATTATGCTCTTTGCTATTAGTTCATATACATTATGAATAATAATTATACAGTTTTGCTAAATTCATTTGAATTAATTTGGTGTATAAAATCTTTCAATAAAATTTTAAAACACCTTCCTTCCTGTTTTTTTTTTTTTATATTATAAAAATTTAAATTTAACAAATAAATGAAAAGAAATTGCATTTAAATTAATTAAAATTGAAATAAATAAATGAACTCGCTAGACAATAGTAGATACAATTATACACTATTTAAACTCAGAATAGGGGCCAGTGGGATTTGGCATCAAAAATTGTATTCGCCAAAAGTGCGCCAAGAAAAGGGTTGCGATTTTAAATGAAGAGAATTTCAAGCAGCACAAGAAATCCGGATTACTACATTTAGTGACTTACCGCTCAGTTGGCACCGCAAAAAAGTCCTCAAATCTAACGGCCTCTATTTTTGCGATTTGGCCAATATTTCTTAAGAAAAGTCATTATAACCATTAATTAATGTTTAAAATGATCATAGCTTTATTACGATAATTTCTTTTTTTTTTCAATTCCTTTTATTAGCTCACACTCTCCTATATATATCTTGTTCAAATTTTTAATCGTTCATAAAATACTTTTTATTCATCCACTCAAGTTCAAATATATTTTTTTTTGTACTTGTAGTGGATGACACTGAATGTTAATTCAGTTTTTTTTTCAAATATTAATTTAGTAATTAAATTTAATTAATTAATTTTAGTTTTCTTTAGATTTAAGTTGCATATATCTACCAATAGATAGCGGCCGGATAAACTTAAAAAAAAATGAATGAAAATTATTTAAAAGGCCTTTCTGCAATAGAGTGAAAAAAAGTTGGAATTGACTTTAAATTTTTTTTTTTATATTATTTGTTTAAAAGAATAATTATTATAGTACATATCGAATTTTTTCTTAAAATCAAGTTTGTTTTTGAAAATTATTCAAGTGAAAAAAATTCGTGGTTTTATAATTCAATTGATAGCCATAGCGTGCGCGATTGAGCGTGCTTCACGGGTGATATTTTATTTCAAATAAAAACTTTAAAAGAAAAACGTATATTATTTAAAATTGTAAACATTAAAATAACTATTGTACATCCAAAAATTGCGCTGCAAATTTAAGTGTCTCGAAAATGCCTATTCCAGAACATTACCAAGCGAAGCATTTTTTCAAACTCCTGAACCCTGTTTCAGACCAGGTTACACGGGTTACTTACCAGAATATGGTCCCAGAAGGCTATACCAATTCGGAGACACGTATGGACATATGACACATGAGATTATGAAATCGCATCCTATTGCTGGTTTAAGGCTGGGAAACATTATCGATTTCAATAAAGATTTAGAAACTATATTAGAGGAAGATGCACTGGTGTGGAAGCACGAAGTAAATTCCACAAATAATAGATTTAGGGCTAAGATGGTACCTGGATACACTGGTTATATACCACGAAAACGTTTTCTGTTTGGTAAAGTCTACAATGAAGAATGTAATGAAGCAATCTCTTTGATAGAAAAACTGAAACTTCTTTAATGGAAAAGCATTTATTCAGATCAAGCAGTTATTATGTTAAAAAAATTTATAATATCATTTCAAACTGTTTACCAAAATTTTTCTGAATTTTGTTTCAATCATGAAAAACAATATTCACTTAGAGAATATGTACGTATAATTTTATTTTAAGCTTGAATAATATTAAAAACATAAAATCATAATTCATGATACACTGAAATTAAAGTATTGACTGATCTAATTTATTGAGAAATTGTCATGTATTATATTTTTTTATACAAATACCTTGACTGTTTTTAAATCAAGAAATTAAAGTTTCGAAATGATAAATCTTTTATTTTGGCTAAAACTTCAAAAAGCTTAATAAATTTCATAGAGTTCAATTTAAAATTCTAATATTTAGTTATAAGAGCTGTTAAAAAAAGGTTGGAGTTTGGAATTGTGTATCTCCGAGAAAGTCGCCAAAATGCCTTTTTTCAGGGTTACAATAATTCAAATAGGTTATAGTATTTAAACAAAATGGTTGCGACAGACACGTAAACTGTAACTGAGGCAGACCTTTTGTTTGTTTACTTAGCGCGATTTAGCAATCTAATACAAGGGTTCTAGACTCCATCCTTCTACTACTACTACACCACACTACATCGCTGTGACTAGAGCTGAGTTTCCTCTTTACAGTTTGGGAATGATGTGGGTGAGAGAGAAGTCTGACTGGACTCTGTCATCCTCTACGATCATATGAGACCGGGACCTACGGTTTAAAGTGGATGACTCCATCCTTCTGAGACATCCTTGTATGAATGTTGGGGTATATCAATCATGACGTGGTAAAAATCAGAATCCTGCATCCTTTGAGCTAAATGCATCGCCAGAATGCCAAGTCATATTAATTAATAAAAGTCATAATTTTTTTTGTTCTAATGCAACTGGCAAACACTTAGACAGTTGTCTTAGATGCCCTTAAGGCAAGCGCTGCACCGACGTTATTCACTTAGCACTACCCAGGAGGAACGTGTAGCTTGATGATAAGCTACGAACGCGAAGTAACAATACCCTGCAACGCTCTACGATCATGTTAGACTAGAACTTACTGTTTAAAGTGGATTCCGAAACACTACAAACATCCATGGCACCGCCTGGTACTACGCTAGCCACTCGGCTATTCAGGCCTAAATCATAATTATAATAAACATAATAAAGAATGACGCAGGTAGTTTTCGCTGTAAATCGATATTAAGCCAAAATCCTTCACTAGGATGCCAACGGCGACGATTTGCCAGATTAACGGAGAACCTTGGTTGCTCAGCAACCTCTATCTCCTGCTTTGTGAGTGAGGGAAATTCCTTAAGCTTTAAGCCCATTGATTAGATAGAAAAAAAGTAATATAAGTATATTATTAATTTATTTAAAATTAATTATTCGAAATTTTTATTAATTAATAAAAAAATAAAATTAAAAAAAATTTAAAAAATTATGCATATATAATTTTTATTATTATTATTATTATAATTTCAAGAAGGTAATAAAAAAAAAAATAGATAAACAATAGAAACAAAAAAAAAAAAAAAAAAAAAGATTGGGGGAAATTGTGACTCAGTGGAAAAACTACATGGCCATTCGGAAAGGAGGATATCGGAATGTTAATGAATAATATTCAGAACAGCAAAGAATAATGAATAATATTCGTCTTTTGCAATTTTTAAAATCAGAAATGTCGTAAACATAGTTGTTTAGATCATTCAAAACCGAATTATTGATATTTGGAATGGAATTATAAAATTTTTTTGCAATTTTATACACAAATTATTTAAAACTTGGAGAAAGGCATGTCTGATATCCTCATTTCGAAAAATCCAGGCGAATTTGTAATCATACGTAGAATTTTATTTTCAAGTGTTTGTATGATCTCGAAATTCGACGGAGCAGTAGATCCCCAAATAGGACTCATATGCAAGTATTGGACGCAAGTAAGCAAGATAAATGAGTTTTTTATTTTCCAAGGACATAGTAGAGTTCCTACAAATGAGTGGATACAGTACACGAATGCATCTATTAAATTTATCCCTAAGATAATTAATGTGAGGAGCATAATTTAATTTACGATCTAAGATTACTCCCAAATATTTAGTTTGTCCAGCCCAATTAATAGGATTATTATAAATTTTGATAGAAGGAGTATTAAGAACTCTTTTACGCGTGAATAGTACTGCTTCGGTTTTCTCAACGTTTAATTGAATTTTCCATTTTATAAGTCATTGTTCAAGATGATTAATATAATTCTGAAGGTTTTTTACTGATGATAAAATGTTTACGACCTTGAGTGAGGAGTGCTGTATCATCTGCAAAAGACTGATTTTCACATTATAAATTTGCGGAATATCATTAACGTAAAGATTGTAGAGAAATGGTCCAAGTATTGAACCTTGGGGAACACCAGCCTGAATTTTTTGAACAGAAGAATCCGTGTTACCAATGGAGACCACAAAAAAATTCTATTAGTAAGATAATTTTGAATAATTTTAACAAGAAAAGGAGAAAAGTTGAAAATAGTTAACTTATGGATTAACCCATTGACCCAAACTCTATCAAATGCCTTTGCTACATCAAGGAAAACCACAGCAGTATCTAATTTCCAGGAAAATCCCTCGGAAACAGTTTCAGTGAGATTAAGTAGTTGATGCGTTGTAGATAATTTTTCAGTAAAGCCAAATTGCTGAGGAATGAGAAGATTTTTTTTGTGTTTAGTTTCATTTTTTAGATAAGTCAAAATGACCTTCTCTATTAATTTGCTTAATGAAGAAAGAAGAGAAATGGGCCTGTAGCTAGAAGGAGAAATTGGTTCTTTACCTTTCTTATGAATGGGCAAAATTCGAGCTCTTTTCCAACAATCAGGGAAATAAGAATAATGAATGGCAGCGTCAGCAATTTGGCAAATATTAAAAATAGCTTTTAAAGGAAGATTTTTCAGCATCTTATTTGTAATAGTATCCATACCAGGGTTTTGTTAATCTTTAAGTCACTGATGAAATCGATAATAGTAGAAGCTTTAGTATTAACAATTTTGGAGCAAAATGGATGAAGTTAAAGTTAGAGATAGAGTCATAAACAGCTTTAGTATTCTGAGAATCATTAATGTTATTTTCCTGAAACTGCTCCCCGAAAGCAGTCTGCCAAAATTTCGTCTTTTTGAGAATTAGTTGTAGCTGTGCAATTGATAGTTTTTAGGGTGGTAATAGAGGATTTTTTTTTTCTCTTAAAATCTTTCGGAAGCTTCCAAAAAAGAACCATTTTGGCTATTGACAGTTTGGAGGTGATTATTCCATGAAGTTTGCTTGTATTCAGAAATAGCCCTTCTGACAAGTGCTTGAGTATTGTTGTAATGAATTTTGCTTTGCGGATCTCTGGAAAATTTGCCAATTTTTGCGCGCATGATTTCTTTGAGTAATTAGAGTTTTAATGTATGGAGGCAAATAGTTACTATTGTTAGAAGCGATATTTTTAGAAGCAGAATTGTGAGCGTAGATAATGGCATTGGTAAAATTAGTTACTTAATTTTCAATATGTTGAAAGAATTAATGTTATTAGTAGAATAGGTAATATTTTTATCAAGGGGGTAGTAAATTTAGACCAAATAGTTCTAGTTTTACTGGGAATAGGGATGGTAGGATAAGTAAAATTATATTTTAAGATAACAGGATTATGATCGGAAGAGAGTTCACTGAGAGAGTTCATAGAATGGGTGAAATGGAAGTTATTCGTAATGGCAAGATCAATTATTGAAGCTGAATTAGCACCAAGTCTAGTGGGCGTTAAAGGTGCTAAAATGTCTAGGTCGATATTGCGAGCGATAGAAGCAAGTACTCTACCAGTATTATTATTAGTTCTGCAACCCCAATGAGTGTTATGTACGTTGAAATCGCCTGCAAGAATAGTGCTATTATTAAGAGAGAGAGTACATTGATATCATTAGTTAAGTTATATGTAGCAATACGATTAGGAACGTATACAGAAGCAATGGTCAGAGAGGGCAAATTAGGAAAGACAAGAGAAACAATTGTCGCTTTGATACCAAGTAGAGTTGGAGTAGAAACATGAGTATGAGGAATATTGGTTTTAATAAAAACTCCCGTTCCTCCAGAAACTGGATTTCGAGGTCCATCGTTACGATAGAAAGTATAACCAGAAATAAAAGGGGTTTGAGAATTTTTAAGATGGGTCACTTAAAGCAATACTATGTCAGGTTCGTATGTTTGAAGAAAATCATCAAACTCAAGAATCTTGTTCCAAATATTACAAGCGTTCCAATAGCATATACAAAGACCTGTAACCAACCGAGTCATTACTGGGTATTAATAGAAGTATTAGAGCACATACAATTTGCGAATATTTGCAGTTTGTCAGCTTTGTTCTTAGTGGAATTTATTTGATTAATTAAATTTGGAAGATTTTTGATGTCCGTAAATAAAGAAATAAATTCTTTCATTAAGAAAATTGCATTTTGAATAAATTAATATCTTGAATGCTGGGTAAAGCACTCTGTTGGTTCTGTGTCACAATTGTAGCAGTAGGTGCAGGAACGGATGAAGTTGCAGAATTTTTTAGCATAGAAGCAAAACTGATGTTGGGGTAACTTGTCAAGCAGAGAAGATCTTAAGATAAGCTGCTTGCCTACCTAGGATGCCAAGTAAACAAACAAAATGACTACGAAGTACGGCTTGCAAAACGCTATTTCGGTAAAAAAACGCTATTACGCCAACACTAGTAGCCAAGTAGCTATTTTTATTTTTAGCGTCGAAGTTTATTCCTGAAAGTACTTTAACGTCAAATTTTTATCACTATCTTGCCAAAATTTTATTCCTGAACTCCAAAATTTATCGCTTTATCGCCAAATTTTTTTTCATTAAGTGAAATTTCATTTTAAATAGCTTTTACGCCAAAATTTAAAACTTTATCGTCAAATTTTATCTCTTTAATGCGAAATTTTAGCAATATTAGGCCAGAAAATTATACCTGAATTTCCTTTGCGCCATATTATATAGCTTTATCGTCAAAATTTTACCACTACTATGGAAAAATTTTAATGTCATGTTTATTATGTAAACGTCTAATATTGTCGCTTTAAAGCCAAAATATATTCCTATTTTGACAAAATTTTATTCTAATTTTCTTTTACGCCAAATTTAATAATTTTATCGGCAAACTATTACGTGAAATCATGTTTTGCTGAGTGACATAAATGTATCATTTTAACAATAATAACAATCGATGTTGCAATAAATGTAAGCCAAAATTATTCGCTGATATGCCAATTTTTTTTTATTATATCAAAAAATATTTCATGTTCTTTACGATGCCGAATTGAATGATAAAATAATGTTAACAAAAGAGAAATAAGAAAAACCAGAGAATAACTTCCATTTTATTGTTATATGTCCTTCGTCGATGGTAGAAAAGAAGTTTTATTCCTTTTTAGTTACATAAAAATAAAAAATATTGATATTAAATTTGGTTTGTCGTTGCCATGTATACTCTGCTAGATAATTATCAAATGTTCTTGACACACGGTAGGTGCCATGAAGCAAACTTTTCACAGACCTCCAAGTAACCTCCATTGAATTTGTATGGGCTCCTGTATACGGGTCTTTAAATGTTATACTACGGTTGACAGTCAAGTGTATAAAATCCTCATGTGAAAAGCAATTGTATGATGCCCAACAGCCTGACAATATCGTAATGTCCAGAAATATTCTTCTTTTTATTATTTCTAGCAAAACATCCACACTTCTATTTTCTACCACTTCAATAGGCATTCATCTAAATATCTCAATACTCCTCAAAACCCCATTTATCCTCAACATGTTTACCCATATTATACAAAATTTCCATTCATCTATTTCAACAATTCTTCCAACGCCTTCAATCATACCTTTAAAACTAAATCACTCATACATGGACACTTGTCTACAAAACTCATGCCAATCTATTCGCAACCAATAAATCATTCATAGCACTTTTATTCCAATTTTTCATTTACCCAAGGATATGTTAACATACTCAAATTGCTTTGAACAAACCAAGTACTATTTCTCCTTGACTTTCTAATCTGATGAGCATTTCTTCCTTTCTTTTCGACACCCCACGTTTTTCTATCACAAAATCTATATAATCAACCATCTAAATATGTAGAGTTGTCAATAATTTTAATTAGTGTTTTTTTTTTTTTTTTTTTTTTTTTTTTATAGTTTTGTGACCCTCAGAAAAGAGGACTGCATCAGTTTTTCAACATTCAATTCAATTTTTCATTTTTTTTAAACCAATTATTAAAAGATTTTAGATCATGAGTAAGAATTATAGAGGAGATGCGAGATAAAAATTAAAAAGAAAAGAGAGGATATTTTGATGTCCTGAGGAATGCCTGGTACCGAAATAAGTTTAGAAGACGAGTGAATTTAAATGAGTTTATTAATTTAATTAAGTACGCCGAGTTTAATTTAAGTTTATTCTATATCATATAAGATTGAATTAATTTGATAAGCTAAGGAGGAAATTTAAACATAATATTGTTCATAAATTAAATCGTTTCTCAAACTCTGTCGGAAATTTTCAGAATATCGAAGAAAAACGCACCAGTGTATTTTGCCTATTTCGAAAATCTTCTGTTATATATACTGTAGTACGAAGCGAAGAAAATAGTGGATAATTTTTACCGAAACAAAATCGCTGAGAATTTAGAATGTCATTGTCAGAGACTAATTGTTGTTGTTGTTAGAGACCAAGAATTTAATTTATAGAAATAATAGATCTTGTAACTTGATTTAGAGAAAATAATAGAGAAATAGGAAGATAATTTTCAGGTTGGAAAGATCTTTGACATGTTTCAAAATAGGAATGCCGACTGTTGTTTTTCGATGAAGAAGGAAAATATTTAAGTTCAAATATTTTATTGGTGAGATAGCCAAAGTGAATAATAGTAATCGGAAGAAAGTGTTCGATCATCTTATTCGTGATAGCATCTAAACTGCAAGCTTTTTAATACTTTTTATTATGTTCGTAATTTTCGAGGGCATGTGATAATATCATCCTGATAATTTAAATGAAATTTTGGATTGTGTATTTGAGTCTCTCTCCCTGTATATGAAAATGTTATAAAAGAATGACCAGTTGACTATTTTCTCTCTTTCCTGTTTCTTATTTTCTCTCCAAGGGAAGTCTGCCTAATTTAACTAGTGTTTCCAAGAAGGTTTCAGGAATGTTCCTCCTTCCGGTTCTTTGCTTGATATATAAGTACCGTGGGTACGATGTGAAACCGATCTTTAGACAAGATAAGATAAAATAATAAATTACAAAGAAAAGAACTGGATTTATATGTCTTATAGTTTTTAAGTTTTAAAAGATATATGCAGATAACAAATCTGTTTATACTTAAAAAGAGATAATAAATGGAATAAAAAAATCATTCGTGTAATTCTATTTAATTAAAGCATTTGATCATTAAAATTGTTTCTCAAGTTTTTAATCTTTCTTATTGTCTTAATTAGCCAAATTTTTGTAAGCAGTAAATATACTGCACTATTTTTTCAACCAATTCGTGTTCTGTTTAGGGATTCGGTCTTTGCAATTTAATAACCGTTGTTCTGAATCGTTAAGGCCCACCACTAGATATTATAAGTTAGACATGATTTTATGTTTAGGATTTCTTTTAAACAGATTCTAAAATGATTATTGCTTAAGCTACTTTTGAAGGAAAGTCACCATCAAATGCAGTACTAAAGTTTTTTTTATGAGTTCTGGGTTTGTTTAATATTCGGGAAGGTTATATGTATAATAAAAATAAATTTCAGGGAAAGAACTTATATTTTTGTATATATATATATAGATTATAATAGAAGACTTCATTATATTGAAGAATGTTAAGAATAATTATGATAATGGATATAAGATGATTTTTGAAGAGCACCATTTATTATTATATAAAGAGTAAATAAGATCCAAATATATGTAAGTGAAATCCAACAGTAGAGGAGTAAATTGAGTAAGAGAAAATAAAAATTATTGTCATTACTCATTGTAAAAGTTATAATTCCGTTACTATTTTACTTGTAACACAATTGCAGTGTGATCAATCAAAAATCCGTTTCTTATTAGCATCTAAACATAGTGTATTGAAAAATGAATACTGTCGTAATTGTGGTAGAGTATCTATGAGCGATAGTTAAGCTAATTATAAGTTGAAAAGATTGTTGTTTAACATAGCACGCAAAATACAGGACATTTATTCATGGGAATTTCAGTATAGGTTATATTTCACTCTCATTTTCTTCAGGAAATGGTGTTGAACCATGGAATGTTTTTCTCATGATATTTATTTAAGTTTTTCTTTTAGTAATCTTATTAGTGATTAATTATAACTGAATAAAAAAAAAAAAAAAAAAAAAAAAAAAAAAAAAAAAAAAGGAAAGCTAAATTATTACGAACTACAACACCTATTAATTATTGGTTATTTTGATTTAATAAATGGCAATGGTCTATTGAATTTTACCGCTGCCGGTTTGTTTATCCAAGGTAAAAATAATAAATTTTTCAGTATTTTGTTTTATAAATTTATTTCAGGAGCTTGGTATAGTTTTTTTAAATGCCCACAAAACCTACAATTTTTTTTTATTATTGTTCTGTTCCATGTAACTTTTTTTTTTTTCGTGATTAAAGATTGTTTTGCAATCTTGATAAAGTAATATAAACAAAAACCTGTCATAACTGAAGAAAGTTCAAAAGATCATTTTTTAATTAAGTTTTCGATAATAAAAGATAAAATTTCGTTTTTCATACTTACAAAAGTCCTTGAGCATTTTCTTAAACGCCATTCATTAATTGATTCATATTGTGAGTTGAGTTAAAAGTTAAATAAAGTTTATTTTTGCGTTTATGTGATACTAAATTTTTGTGTTTTTTCATTATATATATTTAAGAATCTTCGGAACAAAATAAATATTTATTTATGAAACCACTACAATGCAAAATGAATAAAATTAATGAAACCAAATTTTATTAATTTTTTATTTTATTTTAATTAAAAAAATGAGTGATACCAAAGTTTTTTTTTTTAAAAATTATATTAACCTCAGTGTGTTAAAAAGTATTTCTTTCACCCCCCACCAAAAAAGTATGAATATATGCTTTGCAAAAATTATCAACAATTCTGTTATTTATAATCTATATTAAATATGAATGAATATATTATTGAAATAAATAATGATATTCATTAAAACCTCATGAAAAAACATTGAAAAATTAATTAATTTTTTCAATGTTTGTAGAGTAATGAAATGAATCCTACTTGGGAAGATCCTATCCCAGATGAAGATGATGATGAAAATACATATGATGTAAGTTATTTATAATTAACCTTCTTTTTAAATTAGTTGTTAATATGTTTGTGCTGAACTTATTCAAATGGCTTATATTGAGAAAATCATGTATAGACTGATAATATCACTCAAAATCACTTTTTTAAGAAAATTAAATTGAGTTTCTCATTAAAAATTTTTTTGACAAATAAAGTTCACTGTGTGCATGCATTCATAAATTATCATGATTTGATTCTTTTAGTATGGGCTGTTACTATTGGATATCTTTTAGCCTGGACGTTCAGTACAGAAATATTGTAAATTAAATTTTTATAATGAAATGTTAATCAAGTTTCTATTTTATAAATGTGATATTTTAAGTTAGATTTTTTTTATTAAATAAATCTTATATAAAATAGAAATTTTTAAAAATAATTATCTTTTTTTTTAAATATATTTCTTCTGCATGCTGTTTTTTTCTCATTAATGTTTTTCAATGATTTGTTAGTTCAATATTTATTATAATTAATGCTAAAAATATTTCTTTTATAAATTACTTTTTGCTGTTTAAGTTTTCTATTAATCATTTTAAATTTTTTTATTTTTAGAAAGGATTTGTTCGAGGTCGAGATGCAGTGATTTTTTTAATTGATGCTACATGGGAAATGTTTCAGACTCATACAGAAGAGGGAAATCCTTTTCAACTATCTTTAAAAGTTAGCTCTATGGAATTTTTTTTTCAGTTATTAGATTTTATTATATTATATTTTAATTTTTTTTTCATTAAATAATTTTTAGTAAGGACATTAAGAAACCTTATCTTAGAATATACATCTTAGAAATTTTTTAAAATTTAAAAGCTTTTAAATAAAGTTTTTAATGTGTATTATTTTCATTATAATTAGTTAATATTTTCATATTTCTGTTAACTAACACAAGATATATTACAGCATCTTTAAATTGCTGTTCTGTTTAAAATATAGTTTATATGTGGTCTGTAAAATGTAATTTTTAGGAAATTATATTTACAAATTTTTTTCTTTTTTATGTTTAATTTAAATATATATTACTATGCATCAGTTAGGCTTTTTAAATATTTAGCTTGTAGATATTTGAATTGATATAAAATAAGTTATAAAATAAATTTCAGTTGGAAATTGTGAGTAATTAAACGCAAAAAAAAATTTAATTTTTTAATTTATTTGCTTTTTAGTGTATAATTTTAATTTTTAAATCATTTGCTTTTCAGTGTGCACGAACAACTCTTACAAATAAAATAATATCAAGTAACAAAGACCTTACAGGCGTAGTTTTATTTGGAACAGTAAGTATTTTAATTTCATATTTATATATTTTGTAAATTTACTAAAAGTTTCTCCATTTCTATATTTTTTTAAATGTTAAAAATTTCTTTAAAAATTTTTTCTTTCTCCAATCCAACAATTAAATCAATTAAAAAAGAAAATGTAAAAACACATTTTTTTTGAAATTATATTAAATTGAACAGTTAATATTCCTTATGATTTTATTTTACATTATCTTGCAATATGGTTTTTTCAGTTTCATATTCATTTTAAATAGTTAGCATTATGAATATATAGAAGTTAAATGCATGAAGATTTGATAATTTATTTATTCCATTTTCAAAAATTTGTTCTTATTTAATTTTTATTTCCCCATTTGTAATTAGAATAATATTGTTAACAAATATCTCCCAATTTAATGTTTTTGATACAATTTTGCTATTTCTTAAAATTTTTGGTTATTTTATATTTGTTATAATATTAGAGAATTGTTTTTCACACAAATAAAACCTATCCTTTTTTTTTTTTTTTCTTCAGGATAAAAACAAAAATACTCGAAATGATACTGATTTCAAACATATTTATGTTTTTCATGACTTATGTGAACCCGGTGCAGAAAGAGTTCTTGAAATCGAAGAATTAATGAGTAGTAAGTGTGCTTTTAATTTTATTTGAATGTTTTTGTCATTCAAGCAGAAATAAATAGAGATTTAAATTTGCTGCGTAATTTTTTATACTTTTGTAATATAGAACTTTAATAAAATTTTCTTAAGACAAATTTAATATTCATTGACAGCATTTTAAGTGTTAGGAATATTGCATTTGCTCTTTGTTTAATGGAAAATATTAGTGAAGTGATAATTTTTTAGCTCGCTAAATTTCTACAGTTAATATTATGACATTATAAGTTTGATTTTATGATAAACAAAAATTGGGGGTATATTTTGCTGAAAGACGAATTCAATAAGATGAATGAATATAAAAATTTTCATATCTGGCATGTTGTAAAGTCCCATAACCTTACTATTTCCTGTTTATGACCTTGTGAAAGAATGCCTTTTTACTAAAAAAACTCATTCTTTTGCAATAATTGATAAATTAAGCATTATCAAAATAATTATATAACATTTTGTGGACAAATATGAAAGAGTTTTAAATCTAAATTTTTGACTACTATCACAGTTATTGGAATAATACAAAAACTTTCCAATTTAAACAAGTTCATTATATGATACTTTTTAAAATAAAACATAAATAATATTTCAAAGTGTAAAAAAAAAAAAAAAAAAAAAAATCTATAATTGTTATTTTCTTAACCAAATTTTAATAAAAGAATTGAAAATTAATACTTTTTTAGTGGATCCTGTTGGTTTTCAGGAATCTTATGCCCATTCCCCTGACTTTTCTTTAGCTGATGCTCTTTGGGTGTGCAGCATTATGTTCTCAAATTCAGTAGAAAATCTATAATATATGCATATATATAATGGCTTAATATGTGCCTTTTTCATTGTGAACAAAAACTCTTTAATTATCTTTAAACCATATACTCTGATTGTCTAGTATGATTTGGTAATTATCAATAATTGTATAAAAATTTATTTTCTTGCTAAATTAGTCTTATTAAAAGCAAATTATGTTAGCAAAAGTAAAGAATCAATTGCAGATTTTTTTCAAATGTATCTTTTATTTTTATAGTTTTATTTATACATATAAATCCTATTTAATATTTGCTTATGCTAATAGTTATCCATTTTATCCATAATATTTGCAGTAATTTAATGTTTTGTCCATGATAATATATCAATTTCAATTATCCAACATATTTCTGTTACTGTAAGTTTCAGATAATTGGGAGTTCATTGCATTGGTGAATAATTAAATTTGCTTCAAGTAATAATTTAAAAATATAAGAATATTTAATAAGTTTTTTATTAACGTCTTACAAACTAAATTCTGCCATTCAAAGATATTTATTTAAATATAAAGTATAAAATTAAAGGCTGAAACTAAAAAACAAATTGAAATTTTTAAAATCTACTAAATTTTTTGATTAATGATGTTAATATTAATTGGAAGTCTAAGGGCATATGACAATTTACAGTACATGCTTAATTATTAAAAGAAATTCTCAATAAGGTTAGAATCGAATTTATTGAAATGTAACAAAAAATTAATTAATATTATTATGACTTAATTGTACATATATAAGATTATGAAAATTCTATGAAATTAAATTGTATGATAATTTATTTTTTTGAACATTTTGATTTAATTTTCTTTATATTTTTTATTAAATGAAGAGAGGAGAGCATTAACTAATAGGGTTATTTTTAAATGTATAGATGATGCACATTTTTTAACCATTGTAAAAATATAATAAAAAAATTTGAAAGCTTTTTTAAATATGATTGAACAACAATAAAAGCAAATTAAAAACTTAATTCATATCTTGGGTCTATTTGAAAGTGGAAACAGACTGATAGCTCATTCTGAATCCACTACAATTTATTGTACGGCATAGAGTATTATTAAATTAAATTGAAATACTAAGGCCTTAAACACTGTTAACAACTTAATTTACTAAAATTTATATGTAATATCAAACAATAAAAACCAATATTAAGACTTATAATAGTAGATGCTTGCTTAATTTTGTTGGTCAATATTTTGATTGTAGTATTTAATCATTTAGTAACTAATACTAATCCATACTTACCTTCTTCAAAATATAAAAATTTAAAGTAGCTTTTATACCCAGGAGGTAGTTTATGAAAATTAGGCTTCATCATTAAAGTAATAACAATATTTTTTTATCAAATTTTTGTGATAACAAAATCATTGATATTTAAATATTGTTTCTTAATTTTACTATGGCATTAAATTTTGCAGACAAATTCTGTTATGATATTATTTCTACAACAGTTTTAAATTACATCAATTTCTTTTGCTAAATTTTGTATATATTTATATATGTTAAAGTTTTGAAATCCTAATTATGTATTTTTAGATCAAGTAAATTATATGTTCCTTTTGAGAATAATTAGTCTTGAATAATTTTTAAAAGTTCATATATTTTTAAATAAGAAAAAAAATAAGATTTTTTATCTACTTATTAGACTCTCTATATTATATTGTTGTCATTTTATGAAATTCTAAATTGTATGTTTTTATTCAAAACTTTTTCAGTTATATTATTACAATCTTTGATGTATCTTCTATTTTTTTACTATTCCTTATCTATTGTGCATGTCTCAATTTATTTTTTTTTTTGAACCACTCAAATATAAAAATTAATAATTATGTTTTCTTGTTCAACATAGAATATAAAAAAAAAAAAAAAAAAAAAAAATGTATGTGAAAACCAATTTGTTTTATTGAAAAATATATTATTACTGTTGTTTTTCTATTATTTAGAAATGTTTTAATTTTTTTTTAGTTTTGGTTTAAGTGACCCCTATTTTATATTTTTAATAAAATTAAACTATGTGATGAATATCAGAATGTTGAATAGATATGAAGTTTGTAATTATTTTTTATGATAATATGTTTTCTGTGTCTTTTCAGTAAATATACTCTAGCACACAAAAGAATTCTTCTGTTTACAGCCACTGATAACCCTCATGAAAAGTCTGCTCATTTTCAATTACAAGCCCGGACTAAAGCTAAAGATTTGCATGAAAGTAACATCGATATTGATTTGATGCATATACAAAAGCCCAATCAAGAGTTTGATCCATCAAAATTTTATAAGGTGATATATATATATGTGTCTATATTTTTTCCATTGCAGTCAAATATAAAAATTAGATTATGGAGAATAGAAAAAAATTATTTTTGAAAATTTATTTTATATACCCATTGAAGGATTTCTGTTCAATTTCAATCTTTAAAACAGGACATTTTTATCCCAATGAATGAAAAACAAGAAGGAGACATTATATATATATATATAATATATCTCTATAATAGATCTCTGTTGTATTTACTGGGTAGTCACATTTATTTGTTATTGTTTTAAAACAGCAATCTCAATATTGACTTTTTTAAATAATAAGTGTAGCTTATTTTATTTTTAGTTTTTTAATCTAAAGAAAGGAAATTTAATTTTTCTTGACTTTTCATGAGAACAGTTCTATCTGTATTAAATATTTGAACAATGTGTACATAATATTTATCAAAATTTATGTAAAACATATCTGAGATATGCAATAAAGTAACAAAAAAAGTGGCAGCTACAACTTCAACACTGTCAGACACATTGTTCATTTTGCTTTTATGTAGCATATCTTTCATAAGCAATTTTAAGTTGAGTGCCTATAACTACTCTTTTAAAATAAAATTTCATTTATCCTTATTTTTTTTTTTATTCTAAATCAAATTATATGGTACAATTTCATTTAAATATGTTCAAATCAACAGTTTTTCGTAGGTAAAAAAGTGAACAAAAAAGTATATAGTTAATAAAAGACCTTGTAAATATTTGTGCAGTGCGAATGAATGTTTATTAAAGCCATTTATAATAAATATGTAAAAATACTAAAAGGGAATTTTTATAATATGAATTTTGCATATCATGCATTTGATTTTCATGAAATTTTAACTGACTTGTTTTTGATAAATTTTAAATGTACACTAGGAAGGTTTTACTTAATTAAAATTTTGCTGAATTTTTAAATGGAAATGCTGTAATTGTTATTTTTAATATTATTTTAGTATGCTATGAAACAAGTTGCAAATTTTAATCTCAGTACAAATTTGAATAGTGTTGATTAAACAAATTTTAAATAATTTTTCAATAAGTATATTAGTTTCAAAAAATATATTATTTTTATTTTCAATTATTAATTATTCATTTTAATTTATATTTTTTAGGATATTGCATTGACAGCTGATGATGAAAATTATAAAATCCCAGTTGCTTCTGACAAATTTGATGATCTTCTAACCAGGCAAGATTGTTTAGATTTTTATATTTTAATATTAAACTTCATTATTTTATTTTCTTTTTTGACATCTTATTATTGTAGATTGTAATTACACTATGTTTTGTTATTTACATTTTGTTTATAAGGTTTAATATACACAAGTTTAGAGCAATTATCTATTTAACATTAGATAATTAAACTAAAAATCTTTTATTTATTATTTAAAACTAAATGTATCTTTCCCATTTTATCACAATTTCAAATCACTATTCTTAAATTTTATTTAATATTTCAACCAGATGATAAATTTCAATCCAGATTAATAAAATACCTTTGTAAATATTTGTGCAGTGCGAATGAATATTTATTAAAAGCCATTTATAATAAATATGTAAAAATACTAAAGGGAATATTGTGCCTTGACTACGTATTTTTTTAATTTTTTTTTTTCTATTTGCGATTTAATGAGAGATTTATCTATTTTGTTTTGTTCTAAATGTGGAAGTGAGTAGAAATGTTATTATCATGGAGTGAATCATTAATCTAAATTATCTTTTAGGGTTCGGTGCAAAGAGCATAGAAAGCGACCTCTTGGAAGTTTAAGTTTTACAATTGGGGCAGGTGTAAAGATGGCTTTCAAAACTTATAAGCTAGTTGTTCCTACTTCAAAACCAGTACCAGTCAAACTTGCTAAAGAAAATAATGCTGAATTAACTACAGTGACTAATATATTTTTAGGTGTAAGTATGCATTGTTGCATATTTTGGTTTAAAGTTCAGTTCTTGTGTCCCAATAAATATGTGTTGGGCGAAGTGAGAGAGAAAGTCTTCATTCATGTACTTCATTTTTAAAACTGTTAAACTGAACATTTTTGTTTACTTTATATAATATATGTAAATATTTCTGTTAATTTTTTTTTTTTAACTGACTCACTTCTCAGCATTAAAAATTTTAGATTGATTCTTAGTATGTACTATTAAATAAATAGCCATTATGATTGCAATCTATGATATTGATGTCTTATTTTTAGATGTATTAATCAAGAATGTTTTTAATATTTGTTCATTACCATCAATAATTTAATGCTGACTATCTATACAAAATGTTAGTGTGTTTTATAATATTATAATTTAATTTTCCATTTTTTTTTTTATCTGCTAAAATCAAGTTCAGATTATAATGTAAACAATCCATTTCATAATGTATACTGGTCTTCAAACTTTAAAGTACAGCCTGTTTTTTAATATTCACTGTTAAAAAAAAAAGTAAAAAATTATGATAACAGGTGATCAGAGGGATGGACATGCGATTATCATAAGCTAATACTGCTAGGTGTCTGAATGTCCCAAAGATCTTAGCTAGATGGTGTACACTTCAAGCTTTAACATAAAAGATGAGGAACATTATTGTGCCCCTCAACTTATTTAGGAATATTTTGCAGCAGCAAGGGGGATAAGAATTACTGTTAGCATATAGGCACAGCTTCATAATCAAGGACTCATGCAAGACAACTAATTGTATGTGTCTTGAGGAAAGTGCTCGCCTTTCATTAAGAGAGCACATTATCTGAATCGAACAACTATGGGCTTCTATTTTTTTTGCAAAGTCCAAGCTTATTCTGGAGCATGATCATGTCATGTCATGTTTTAGACAGAGTTTAGTATCAGATGACTACCAATGTACCATTGTTGAAAGACATAATTATAATAAAAGAAGGTGGAATTAGGGTTTCTGCTAGAATCTCTAGGCAGTCACACTGATCTACCTGTGTTCCATGGAAAACTATGACTGCTATTGATATCAAGATAAGAATCGTGTTTTATAACATATCATATAATGTGCTTTTATAAGGAATTAATCTTAATAGATGATAATGTTTGATCTCATTGAGCTATGTTTGTTGATGAATGTCTTGAGGTTCAAGGTCAATAGGGAATTGTATAAGCAATTTGATCTCGGACCATAGCCCCATAAAAGTTGTGGCTGACAGATAAGCTGCTTTAAGTTCTCCATCATTAAATGATGCTGAACATATGTCTTTTTAAGCTTATTAGTTAAGTAATATAAGTAAAAAATATATTTAAACTTTTTTTTTTTTACTATTTATATCTAGAAATGTATGTAAGTATATGTTTCTGAAAACAATTAAAGATTTAAGTACTAGTTTTTGAAATATTTTTATTAAACATCACTCATCATGTACTATTATGCAGAAACATGTATTATTTTTATTTTTATAATTATAAATATTTTTCAATATGCAATTCCTAAAAATGTATTTATTAATGTGTTTAAATAAGTAAAAAAAATTACTTTTGATTTTTTTTTCAATAGTTATTTTGTTTCATGCTTTTATTAGGATACTGAGAAATTCTTCTTCCTTCTGATTTAAAAAAGTTCCAGGAGTATGGAGGAAAAAAGATATATGTAACTGATGATGAAGCTAAACAAATTCGCCATTTTGATCATCCAGGTTAGTTTATTTTACAATATTTTCATTTTTTGTTATTTTTCAATAATATCAATGGTATTCAGTATCTGATAATGTTTATAAATATTGTTATAATCCTTAACATAATAAAAATAGCTTCTTATCTATTTTTAAATAGGAAATATAATTATATATATATATATATATAATATACATAAACTAAACCTATTTGTTTAAAAGCATGAAAGGAAAAATATACAATCCAATAGAAAGGAAAAAGGAATGAAAGAAATCTTTTTTAATCAAGGAATACATGCCATTATTGTCTATTTAGCTTTAAATACTATTTTACAGCTTGACTGAATGAATAATAATAATAATAAATTTTTTTCATATTTTAATTGTGAAGCTGTATAAACAGTATTAATGAAAGTAACTGCTTTAAAATATTATTAAACCAGTAGTCATGCAAAGCAACTGACGCTTGTAATGCTTTTATGATGAAAAGCAAATCTGGAGATATTTGAGTTTTCTTAGTAACAAGAACCTGGTGCATTATTGTTGTTTTATCCAAACAAGAAAATTGCAATATATTACATTAAAAACATATAATGATAAGACATCTTAATAGTTAATTTTTCCTTCCTCGTATATATATACTTTAA
Organism: Caerostris extrusa; assembly: GCA_021605095.1. Taxonomy (NCBI): domain Eukaryota; kingdom Metazoa; phylum Arthropoda; class Arachnida; order Araneae; family Araneidae; genus Caerostris; species Caerostris extrusa. Next base: position 90,604 of record BPLR01018799.1, read on the forward strand.
TTAATAAACGGATAGAAATACAAATAATCCTACTTTTGACTCGAAATTATATATTGTTGAAATAAACCTTATAAATTCATATGTAAGGGAAACATTGAAGATTATCTAGCAAAAGTTATAAAAATAACGTTTTGAATAACGTATATAAAATAACACCATTAATCTTAATACAGTATTTAAAAATAAATTCCACAGCTTTTTTTCCCGTCTAATTAACATTTTATTTCAGAAAAGACAGGGGAAAAAAAGTTGAATTAAGTTTTGTACCTGGGATTTATCTAATAATGTTAATTACTTTATAGGTCTTCTTTTACTTATGGGATTCAAGCCTAGATCCTGTTTAAAAATTCAATACCACTTAAAGCCTTCTCTCTTCTTGTATCCAGATGAAAGATCTATTGAAGGAAGCACTCGTTTATGTTTAGCATTCCTCATTCAATGTAAGAAAAGAGATTATGTTCCCATTTGTAGATTGATTGCAAGAAACAATGATCCTTCTAAGCTTGTAGCTCTTACCTCAGGTATGGATTATATTATTTAGTGTTATATCTGCTAAAACATTTTTATTGTTTTGTATTATCTATTAACAATTATGTAATTTTATATTGAAAATGCAAATTGAAAACATGAAAAAGTTTAAGATAGATTTAAGTTAAGATAATTAGGATAGAAAAAGAGACATCTGTTTCTCGCCATATGATAATATGATATTCTTGCTATAACTGAGCTATATTGGAGGTTTGTTTTTAATATCAGAATAATAATTTGAAAGAATGTTTTTTTCTTTGTTTTTCAGGTATTTTAGAAAGAAAAGAGTCCAATGATTGTGCAAAAGTACTCTATTAGATGCATTTTGTGCAACAAATCTCATATTTATCTAATTTTGAATTCTTTTATTTTTGATTGCTATTAGTTTTAATTTTATAAGACAGTATTAATTATATAACTAGTAAATGAATAATAAAAATAAATTACAATCAAGATTTTAAGGTAATTACTTATAATTTGATTTTTTGATGCACATTGATTTGCACACCAAATGATTTTTACACACCAGTTCCTTTCTTTTCCACTTATTATGACCATTCTGTCAATATTTTTTTTGCCCCCTCCCCCTCACCTTTAATACAGTATCTTTACAAATAACTTTACTAGATTTTTGTTAGGTTGTTTAGGAAATCTGAGACCATTTTTTGATGTATAACACTTTCCAATAGGCTCAGTGGGATAGAGATCAGAAGATTGAAGGTGCCACATAAACCAAGTACTCACCCATTCATGTTCCTCAAACCAATTATTTACTATACCAATACTATGGCATGTCACATTATCTTAATTGTGATATTATGGTAAATTGCATTATCTTATTTATAAAACCAACAATATATAGTGATGTACTTTAAACAGCAACAAAATGTTTAGATATTTTCTCTTATTGCAAAATTCTTGAGTATGAATTAAAGGAGCCAAAACATATCAGGAAAAATACTCCCAAGCCATCACATTGCCTCTACTAACTTAAAGAGTTGTAGCAATTCACTTAGTATTCATGCTTTAGTCTTGAATCATCAGATCTTATAACTTCTTCCCAATTATAAAACACTGTGCTAATCTTTTTTGTACTTCTAAGAGAATCTGAGATTTTTTTTCATGTTAGCTACAAACAGCAATGGTAACTTTTTAAAAATTTCTTTGTTGTTGATTAGTTTTCAGCAAAATTTAAAATAAAAATATTAAAATCAAACTCATATTATATATTAAGTACAAAAATATAATGAAAGTGAAGAAAATATATATAGTTGTTGTACATATTCATGCAAATGTATGACATTAAGATTCGGGTCAACATCTTTGAAAACCTTTTTTTGCAGCAATATAATTTGCTGTACTGTTATTTATCTACAAATTTTTTCACAAGTCTTAGAAACTAGTTCCTGAGCTATAGAATTCACAGATTGATGATGACCACAATTGCGTAGTTTGTGGTCACCGATTTTTGCTTGACATTCCCATGTTTAAATCTTTTTTAATTACAGCTTCTTAAACATTTCACAAATATGTTGGTTTCCCTGATATTAGTTCACACACTCTATGAATCAGAGTTACTTGCTTTTTAAAAAAATGTTATATTTGTAGTTCTCCAAATCAGTTTTTTTGAGTCAAGCTTATGTGGAACACAAAAACACCAGCTTAAGAAACATTTATTATCATTTTTAGGTGTTTCATTACTGTGCTGCTTGTGCACAATGGTTACTATGATCTGCAAAATAGGTCTCTGCTTTACAGATTTCTGACTCTACCAGTGTTTCCATTCATCATTATCAACATGCTTGGTTAGCCATACCTCTGTTCACCTTCAAGACTAAAAATTCCCTTCTCAATACTTTTAAACCAATATTGAACTTGGATTTTTACTTATAGATCCTGGATACACCAAACAAAAACTTTTGAGTTGCCTCTGCATCATTTGTATGGAGCCTAAAGTCAAAAGGCATGATATGATGAATATGTAATGTCCCTGAAAATAAAAATTTAATGGACTGTAGAGTAAAGGCATGATAATGTTTAGTTTAAAATAATCTAGAAAAAAGGGGTTCAAAAATCGAATTTGGCATTTATATCAATTTGAATTTAGCAAAAACTGCTTTATTTGCCTTCCTTTTCATCGTAATATACACAGTAGACTGTGTTACAGAGAATTCAAAAAAAGAACTGAACCTAATTTTTAAGAAATTCAAATAAGTAAAAAAAAAATTTATATACATATGATTTTTTTTAAATTTCATTTGTTATTCAGGTTATGTGACATAGTTAAAATATAGTTTATTATTTTGAATTAAAATGTTATGATGTGTATAATTTTTTAAATATCATTCATAATACAGAAATGTAATTGTGAAAATATAAGTTCAAGTAGTATTTAAATTAGTATTTTTATTTGTAAATAGGAGGAACAGATGGATAATCGTGGTGTTCAAATTGTACCTCCAGGCTTTCATGTCATTTATCTCCCTTATATGGAAGATATTCGAAATGTAAAAATAGATAGTAAGCATAACCCATCTGAAGCATTAATAGAAAAATCCAAAGAAATAATTAAAAAATTGCAATTTGCATATCATCCAGAGTCCTTTGAAAATCCTGGTAAGTTCATTTTTTTTAATTGAAAATAAAAGATTGTTATCTTTTATTAAATATTATTATCATAAAAGTAATGATAATTGAAAAGTATAATCACTTTTATTTTTACAGTTTTGCAAAAGCATTGGAGAAATATAGAAGCATTAGCTTTAAACAGAGATGCTCCTGAAGAAATTATAGATTATACTTGTATTGATTTTTTATTTAATATTTATTAAATAAAAATAACAGTATAATATGTAATAAATTTATAATATATATAATGAATAACAGTATAATCCATTTTTATTTTTTCTAATAACCTAATTTAAAAGTTACTTGTAAGAGTTTTAATATAATAATTAAGTTTTATTTTGCATTGTACTATATTTCCATTCTTGAATTCTTAAAATAATATTTGTGTGTTATGATTTGATCCCTTTGTTTAATAATTCATAGTTTATATAAAAATTCTTTCATTGTTTATTATTAGCTGCCTTTTTGGAGACCAGTTTGAATTAGTCTTATTTGTTGGTAGTGTTCATTTTTAATTATATTGTTCTTAAAAAAAGAACTTTTAAACAGTAAATGCATCATTATCTAAAACATATTCAACTAATAATGTTTTGCAGTTAGCCAAATTTGCTCATTTAATGAGATAAAAGTAATTGTTCTTATTAATGTTAACTAAATGATTTTTTTTTATTCATCAGAAATAGTTGCATTTTTATTTACACTTTTGGAAATAAAATATACAACAAAAAGTAAAGAATGAACTATTCATATCAAGAAATTCAAATTCCTATGCAAAAAGAAAATTGGCAGAACTTTATGACAATGATATTAAAATATTTCTGTTAATTTAGCCAAATATTTTTGCTTTTTATTTTCAAAGGGCCCAATAAAAATGTTTTAGTTATATAAAAATTGATGTTGACAGGCTTTCATTACAATTCTGAAGTTTCTGACTTTTATAAATGGACATTTGCATAACAAATTTATTATTCAGATTCAAGTAATGTGTTTCATTTCATACATACATATATATTTCATATTTAAGTGTTAACATTTGGCAAACCAAATAGTAAGCTTTGTAAGTACAAAAATAAAAACTATACATTGAAAATACAATTTTCATATTTTTTCCCTCAATACTAAGTTTGAAGTTTAATTCAATCAATCTGAGTTTAATCCAATCTTTAATCAAGTTAAAAAATGAAATTATAGGTTCTCTTAAAACAATTTATTGATAGACTTTATAAAGGCACATAAGCCTTATAAAGATATATATACTTCATTTCATTGCTGCAGAAATAAATGCAAAATTTTCATTATTTAAAAGTTGGAGAATGATGATTTTTTTTAAAAAGTAAAATAAAATGTTACTAAACCTCAATCCATTATGTATTGTTATATATTTAAATTATAGTGCCAACAAAAGATGTTATTGAAAAAAGAGCTGGCAAATTAATTGTTGAGTTCAAAGCTTTACTATGTCCAGGTGCACCTGAACAAAATGTAGGCAACGTTCATGTAAGTTGAAACAGGACCATTTCCAAAGTTTTTCACTTAATGGTTATCATATCTGCAAAATTTACTTTATTTTTGATGCCTTCTTTGAACAGCCGGGAGTACTATATGGGTCTGCTGCCAAAAGACCAAGATTAGATGATTCTGCAGTGCCATTAACTTTACAGCATGAGGTTGTTACTGGACAGGTAAGTTGTGTTTTTATGTCTTTCCAAGTTTGTTCAGTAATTTGTCTGTTAATTAGATAATTTAAAAAACTTTTTATAAAAATTTGATGTATTTCAGATTGGTTTTCTATATAACTTTTCATTACATTTAATTATCAGTTTCACTAATCTCAATTCTTACTTTAATAAGATGGAGATATAGTTTAGTTATATTTATAGAATGTAAAAAAAATTATAAAAGTGTTCTCTTTAAATAAAAAATATTTTTATTGATAAAATCAGTATATTCATATTAGTGTATATATGTCATCAGGGCCAGATTTAGATGAAAAGAGGCCCTTTCATGTAATTTACAAACTTAAAAATGGGAGGTGAGAGATAATAAAATACATCATTACGGGTGATATATATCAATATTGTCACAAAATTTTTTTCAATAGTCTATAAACATTTCACTAAAGTATTGAACCTACTGAACTCAAAACCAAATGATCGTGTACGCAATCCTAAAATAAGAATGTTTTCTAATAACATTAACACGTATTTCATATTATCGAAATAATATGAATAAAACCGAACGTCGGGATATCACTAGGTCTGTTCCAATCTGCACTTTATTTATGCAAGAACAAACCAGAGCTTAGTAGCATAAAGCACGTCAATTTATGCCATAGCAATCAGTGAACGTATGAACTATATTTTGGTGCTATCTAGTATATACAAACGAACAGACCCAAATGAGCTGAACGGGTTGATCTCTTAACCAATACATATTATATTGTTTATTAGTCATATGTGTAGAATTTCTCCTTATTTTCGATTTAGTGTTTGCTGTTTTTAGAATAGTGTAATTCTACTTTTGCTAACAATTTGAATGTAGGCCCTTCTTGATCTTGAGGCCCCAGGTTGAAGCCTATTTAGCTTATAGGAAAATCAGGCCCTGTATGTCATTCAAGCTAGTGAAATATTTAATGTATTAAAAGAAATTTTTCATGACATTTATGTAAATATGTCTGTTTAAACAAAAAAAGAAAAATACTAAATATATTTTTAATCTTTGTAGTAGCTTAAATTTACAATTTAATGCTGTAACATTTCCAATTTTTTATTTGTAAAATAGATTGCTATTGAAAATTTTGATAATCGTAAAAAAATATTAATCAAATTATGAATAATTTAATTCCAATATAAAACACTCTCATATGTATTGGCTTAAAATTACTTCAATTAGTTGACTTGATGTATTTTTACTATTTAAAGCAAATATTCGATTTATCAGCTTGATAGAATAATGGTTTATGTCTTCATTAAAGCATTTTTATCATTGATTTTGCAGTGTTAAGAAAATATATTTTGTTTTATGTTTTACTATGCTATAAAAATATCAGATTTGGCTTCCATAATTTTCTTCTACTAATGCACTTTATTTCATTTTAGCTACCTCGATTCAAAGTAAACGTTTTAAAAGAATTCTGCAAACGTAATGGAATTCGCTGTGGTTCAAAGAAAGCAGATATCATGGAAGCCATTAAAAGACACTATGTAGTACATGAACAGTAATTTTATGGGAATACATATATATATATGCTAACGTTGAATTTAAATGATTATGTGCCAGCCCATTATCACAGGATTTTATGTACAAATTTTATAAAAACAGCCTGCTTGTAAATATTTATCAGAAGTTCTATGATTCAATTTTTAGATAAATAAACATAAAATATATTCAATATTTTTTTTCTTCTTTTTATTTTGTTTCAACATGACTAAATGGGGAAACGATTGCTTAAACCACAAAATTTATTTAAATTTTCAGCATTAGTAAAAATGATGTTAACTTCCATAAAAAAAAAGTGCCAGAAATTTAATAATGGACCACTATCAAGAGTTATTAGAATTTAAATAAAAAAAAAAACACAATCTGTGTTTTCCTTTTCCCCATAATAATAAATAGAACTATAGTTACCAAGAATGTGCGCTTGTAATTTAACAGATGATCATCCATTGCTTGTTAACACATTTTGCCCTCATTATTCAACTGTGATACCGCAGGCTTTAGTTTTCAATCCTGGTGGTGACATGGATTTTTGTTAGTGGTTTCGGAATCCACATTTAACTGTAGGTCCCATTCTAAGTAGCCTAAAATGGGTAAAAAAGCGACAAATCAAACCAAATCCTGCTAAGAATAATTTTGCAATTTTTTTAATTCCTTGATATTTCTTGCTATTATTCCATACAATACACTGCACAGTCTTCCAAGATTAATTTCAACAACACTGTACACCCAAGAGCTTTTGAAAATATTTTCAGCTCAGAATTCTATCAAAGAAATAAAAACACTGCATACATACTGTCTTTCAATTCTTATACTTTATTTCTCTATCTTTTTGGCACACATATATATTGTTTCCAAAAGTGTTAATAGATACAGCAGAAAATAATACACATAGATACAATAGAAAATAATACATTGTAGAAATGAGAAAAATATGAGGATAAAAGTACCAAGAATGAGACGAAATATTCACATCTGAACTACATTTTACAAAATAGAAAAACACTTTTACACAAGTATAAGCAATTCCATGCAATAATGTTTTCATGAATTATATTGAAGGACAAGTTAGAGATATTCTTAAACTCCACACATGCAAACATTGATTATATATTTACATATAAAAACACACAATGCGAATTGATAACATTAAGATATTTTTATAAAATATATTTATATATATAAATAACATAATGATTAATGTATTTCAATATCTTTTACAGTGAGAGCACATAACAACTAATACAATCAAGAAATATAATAAAAGAAATGCTTTGGCAAAGAGAAACTTTACATTTTCCCACAAAAAAAGTCAGCATAGATGCTCTACAACATCAACAGATGTAGAATGTTTATCAATTCCAACATATCCATTTTTGATTCAATTCAGATATTAGTGAGCATCATATTAATTTCAACAACAATAAAATTTTAATATTAAATAAGGAAACAAATTTATGGCACCATCTGAAGCTCAAATTTACATATCATGCACTTTACATTTTTATTGAAATTGAATGTTAATTCAATCATTTAAAAAACTTAATTTTCAATTTTTATATAATTCTGGATACATGAGAAATTGTAAAATTAATAAAAGGATTATTTAAATCTGATTTTAAGAATTATTGCATATTTATAGTTTTTTTTTTTTTTCATAAAAACTATTTAAACATATATATATTTTCACCTTTACATAATAAATAAATCAACAATACAAATGTTTTTTTTTTTTTTTTTTTTTAAAGACGATAGTGCTGAAAGAACATACACAAAGTGAGATTTTTTTCTAATATGAGTTCGCTACTTATATTGCACATAGAACAGGAAAACTTAAGTTTATAAAAGTTACATGCATAATAAATTAATTGTTCTTTTTAAACTACAACTAAAAACCACAAAATTTTTGCCACTACTAAAGAACATAGTGATGGAAAATCACTCCTAAAATATTACCATGTTGGAAGATATGTATATACAAGGTAATTATCAATTGTCTACCATCAATACTATTAAAAATGGAATATATTTTCAGATCCAAAAGACATTAACATAACTTACATTACTGTCACAAAAACGCATTATTTAGGTAGAGAGTGAAAATTTTATCGCACACTTCATACATGCCCACTAAAAATAAATTAAGATCATTAAAAAATCTTAAGTTTCATGATTTAAAATTCATAAAAACACATATCAAATTCGAAAAAAAAAATATTTTGCATTTTGATTGACTCTCAGCTTTGGAAAATTAACATTTAAAAATTGGAATATTTTAAGTACTTTCAGGAAGAAGTGCTTTATGAAATTATTCATTAGGAGGAATGGTGGCATCATCATTATTATTACTGGGGATTGGAGGGCCCATATCCAAAGATACATCCTTATTATTTGCATCCGAAACATCATTAGAACTCTCATAAGGAGGTGGTGGTATGCCAATTACATTCTCAGTGTAAGGAGGAGGTTTGGGCCCACAATCTGCAATTTCAAATCCAAAGCCAGGAACAAAATTAAGGAGAACAAAATCATCAGGACTTTCAGAACCGCTGTTGTTTCCTTGGTATACATCAGAGTTGACATCCTCAAACAGAAAGTCAATGTTTTCAGTTGAATCAGAATCCTGGAATAAATAATTTTAAATATAAAAATAAACAATATCAATTTTAGTTTAGAATTCTATACATAAAATTATACAAAAATAAATGTCATTTTTTTTATCCATTTCTAATTGAGAAATAAGTGTTTACATTACCAAGAATTTATTACATTGAAAGCTTTTTTTAAAGCAAGTTTGCCATAATTTTTTAGCATTTAAGTTAATATCTTAAAAGAATTTCTGGTACAAACTTTTGATTTTTGAAATTTATCAATCACACTTCAAAATTATACAATTAAGAAACAGTGCATGGCTAATATTTTATCATAAAAATACTATACCCTACCTTTAAATTAAATGGCCTTATAAAATATAATAAACCAAACCTTTCACTTTAGTCATCTTAACACATTCAAATATTAAATATGTTTAACAGATATAAATTACATATATTTGTATATAATTTTAATGAATAAAGATTATTGGTGGGAAAAATTTTTATATTATAAATTTAAAATCTTTGATATGATATAAGTAGGGAATCAGTGTTTTAAAAAATTAAACATTAAAATTAATATATAACATCACATAAATTTTCAAAAGGTCAATCTTTGAAATCAAAAAACACAGGAAAAATGAAATTTATTTATCTACAAAACAATGTAAAATGTATTTTCACACTTTATGAGGTATAAATATTAAAAATAAAACATTTTTTTTTTTATAAGAAAAAGAAATTAAGTTTTACCCTTAGATATTGTCGAGGCATTCCAGTAGCAGCCCATCTCTGGAGTTCTTCTGAATGTCGAGAACACAAACGACAAGCCAAAAACATTATGACTGATGAAACTACCATTATGACTCCAGCACAGCTGGCAATTATGTACAATATGGAATTGCCAAGACCAGGGTAGCGGCAATCATCATTTGAAGGAGGGCAAGGGGGGTTAGAATTTGCTTCTCCTAAAATGAAAATTTTTTACATTTTAAAATAAGTAACTATTTATTAATTAGAATAAAATACAATTCTTCTGAAATCTGAATTTATATTCAATAAATTATGTAATAAAACTTTAGATATATTTACAAAACAAGTAAATATATACATATATATTATGCAAAGAAATTTCCAAAGCCCTAATTAAATAACAATACAAATTTGAAAAAAATTATTCGTATAAATTAAAAAATTTTGGAGGTTCAAAACTTAATTTTGAAATACTTAAATATAAACAAATAAAACATATACTGTATGAAATATATACTGTATACAATATACAGTATGAAACTTTGCTCAAAATTTTTTTAAATAGATTTCTCGTCAAGTATTCACTCATATTGACTTTGTCTTCTCAGCAAAAAAGAAAAAAGAACTTATTTTTTAAAAAAAAAAATTAGATTAAAATTTTTAATTTTTAAATAATACTAGAAAAACAAATAGCACAAGAGCAGAATTACTGACATAAACAAAAGTCAAGTTCAAAGCATAACAGCAGAAACTCAACTATTTATAATATAACCATGAAAGCATTTTAATAGAAAGGACTAAAATATTTATTCAATAAAGACTGATTGTTTTTAATGGATGCCTCATGCTTAGCTATACAAGATTTCAAGAAACCTCACCAGATCAATCGCTATCATCATCAACAAGAATAGTTTGCCACCAATTTGAAAATACTTTTAGTTTTGTTCAGTGAACGTTATATTTTCACATAATAAAAACATATTTACAACGAAAGAAATCAATTAAACAAAATGTGTGTTCATTTATACATTAATAAACAATTTTAAAATTGTTAATATCCATATTATTTTTATATTTTTTATTTGCCAACTTAATTTATCAGTATAGGGAGATGCAATTATGATGTAGATGAAAATATGATTAAGTGGTTGAAATCAAACATGACTTCTCTAAAACTACACAATGATTTTAATAATTGCTCCTTCACATACTAAAATAATAATTCGGCAACAATGAATTACACATTTTTTTGGTCATGATTTAAAATTTAAGAATACATGATCAACTTAAAAGTATATGTGCTTTCAAAATAAAGAGTATTATTAACAAATTACAATATCTTAACAATTTAACTTAAATATAAAATTTAATCATATTATAATTAAGAATGTTTGGTCATAATTTTTTTTTTTTTTATGAAATATGATATACAGTAAGAAAATACAACAGGCAAAAAATAAATATCTAGTATGATGAAAAATATAAATTACCTATTTATGTGATATATTTTTAACTTTATTTATTGGTTATATAACTGATAATTTGATCCTTAAATTTCTAATTCATACGAATTTTGTTTTTATTATAATTTTTCTACATTAAAATAACAATAATTTAATAAAATACATTGAATATCGGAATACTTTAAATATGTTTTATTAAGTATTAAACCACTTTTAACACAATATTTTTATAAGTTTAATTTCCTTAAGCCTTGAATTACTTAAAAAGAAAGCCACTAGTTTACTAAACTACTAATAAATATATAAGCCTAAAAAAATTATGTACATTTTGTTAGCAGTGTAGGAGTTGTAATTAAAAGCTAGATCACCACACATTATAATCTAAATAGGTTTAAAAACTATGCTTTGCATACAATGTTAGTTAGTATTGTTATTTTTAGATTTTCAACATCTATGTCGGTTGACAAGTACACAAAAAAAATATTATAAGTCATTCATTCACCAGAAACATGCAATATAATAGAAATTACTATTTAATTATATGTTGTTAGGTTTGAATAAATTAACACCATTTAATTAATTAATGGATAATTAAATAATTTTATATAATTTAAGTACTAAAATTAATTATTTAAAACATAATGCACTAAAACAAAACTGCTTACCATGAAATGCTCCATATTGGTACAGACCTGATATAAAAATTATTTATAATATAATAAGAAATGGAATTTTAGAAGTTTAATTATAATGTTTATACTGAATAAAATATATACATAAACAAAAAATTATTAGAGTAATATATACAGAGTATACAAAAAATATCTGGCAAAAATTTAAGGGCAGTAAGAGGTAATAGAATGTGTGACTGGAAAAGGTGCATGTATGTGCTAACCCCAAGGAAGATATGAACAATATACCCATTGAGAACAGGTAAAATCAAAAGAAACTAATGAAAGTAAGATTTTTTTACAAAGGATGCCTAAAGAGCAACAACCACAGACCTAGTACAAGTTGCGAATAAAAATTTCAGGACACCCTTTTAAAAAATTTCACTAGTTATATGGAGATTTTGTGTTTAAAACTTGTAGTTAGCTATAAAAAAATTAAGAGGCTATGAACACTTTTAATATATTATATTTTTAACAATTATTCATTTACTATTTTATTTTTACTAGTATATATAATCACTTATTTTTAACTTTTCTTAAAAAGTTTTACTATGAAAAGCAATGATATTAAAACCTTTTTTTTTGCAGGAAAGCAAGGATATTTTCATGGGTTTCGTTCATACTGAATAGAAATAGATTATAACATAGCGTATCAACAAGAAAACCCAAAAGGAATTACAGATTGAAGTACAATTTTTCTATTTAATTTAGTTAAACACTAACTTCCTTAGCTTCATGTAATTAAAGAAAAAATAACAGATTTTCTGTGGAAATGGAATTTATGTAGATAATGGAAGAGTACCAATTGAATGGTGAGGAATGGTGATTAATTTTTTGCACATGTGACATGTCTTTTTCACAGTTGCAAGTTTTCAGATGTAGCTTTTAATGGTATTGTTTTGGTGAGTTTCACATCATCTTGGCAACTTTCACAGCACTCAAATTATTTTCTTTGTAGTCTTTTCATATTTTTTTTTTGTTGCCTCATTCAGCAATAGATCAGGAGACTTCTTGTTTTTCAGAAGCTCTTCCTCACTGGAAGATCGAGTTGATAGCTTCTCTTCTGATTTCTCTTGCAATTTTGTTTCCAGCAGCATTTGTCTTGTCACTATTTATGTTGTCTAAATAGGATGAATATTCTATCAGAGCTTTTCTCACAAAGTTTATCATTTCTTACATAACAGAAATTTGCGATATAGACGGGTTCTTTTTTAAGTTACACACTTTTAAACTTTTAACACCAATTTCAGAGAGAAAGCTTCCTGCATCAGTACCAATGTGGTTATTGATTGAGAACTTCCTTTGGGAGTCAGACCGCTATGCGACACACTCCTTTAGTCAATTTGGTTCAATTGGTGTATTTCATTGCTCCAAGACAATCTTTCTTATTAATAATAGCAGACCAATATTTTCATATATCAAGATCTTATAAACTTGTATTTCTTTGGAGAAATCTTTGCACATAAGCATTACATACTCAGACTTAAGATTAATGCAGTCCATGTAATTTTTGATGACCTGAGTCATTTGTCCTCCAAAGCAACAGATAGCATCTTTAGCTTTATTGTCTTTTTGGAAATTTAGGGATATATACCTTATGTTCTTCGGTAATGAGTTGGAAAATAATTTTTGTAGTAGGCATTGTTATTTTAATGTAGAAGCCATGGATATCATGCAGAAAGTTTATATTGCCAAGGCACTAAACATCTTTAAAATTGCAGAAATCACATCAATCCTTTTGAGAGAAATAAAATTGCCTGTATCATTAACATAATATTTGAAAGAATTAGTCCCTATTTTTTTGACTGACAACTTCTGATTTTAAAAAGATAAACAATAACTTAAACTTTTTAATATTGATTTTACTTTTATGAAGTACATAAACGAGAATAGCCACGTTTTAAGAAAATATTAACAATAGAAATAACAAAATTAAGGTACAATAAATTATCTAATTTATTTTTAAAGCTACAAATGCTGTTGTGCCTATCACTAAATGTGAAGTTTGATTTTAGCAAACATTCTTAAAAAACAATTCTTTAAAACATCTTGTTGTTCAAGTATTCTTTCACATACGGGCTCTAGAGTCAGCCATTTATTATCAATAAGTCGCCCAAACAAATGATCACTAATATTTTCTAGAAGATATTCTTGGAATTCATTCTAATTTTCTTTCTTGCAGGAGCAAGTTTAAAACATTAAAAACTGGAAAGGATAAAACTTTCCACATTATAGTTCAATTATGAACTACATGTAAGCTGCAAGTTTTAATATCTACATTTCTGCATGGTAACCTTGGCCTTTAGAAGCTAAATGCAAATTCAAGTTCTTTTGGAAGGGTAAATTGACACTAGGATTATCAATGGAGCACTACTGGAGGTGATGGAACTTTAAATTATTAGTAGAAAAAAAATAAAGAGCTCCCATCAAATGATATTGGCAATTGCATGGCCAGGAGGGGGGAAGTCACAGTGAAAAATCAACACTTCTTTTGAGCAATATCCTATATATATATATGTATATGTGTGTGTGTTTAATTGCTTAATGCAAGTTTCATCATAGTAAATGGTACATAATGATTTGCTTGAAAAATAATCAATAAATAATTTATTATGAAAATAAGACCTAAGCCAAATTTAATTACATACCTGACCTTTGAATGACAATTTTATATGGATTTAGCTATGTCCAAGTCATTAAAAACTATATGCAATACATTGTTGAATTCCTCAACAGATGACAAAGAATAGTTACACTTGATTGTTATTAGCATGAAATAAATATCTTTAAATCTAAATAAATCTTTTCTTTCAAAGTTATTAATATCCACTCTGTACAACTCTTGGACAGGATAACTTGAATCAGAACATTTGCCGTCACTGGAATTCACTAAAACTTTGGCTGCTAGAATTTTTCAAAATACATTGATTCACTTGAGCATATGTCATATTTTTGACAGTGAATTGTTTGTTGCACAGTTGACAATAGGCTTCATAGATATTCTCCTCAACAAGCTTCACATTATTTACTGATTGGTTGGTTAACAATTTTATTTTGAAGCCATTGTTTAGAAAATTTTGTTTCTCTCAGCATTTTGGAAACAAACACGGACAGATATACCAAGGAATTGCATTTTCACAACTGAGTTGTGTCACTGATGCTATTCAGGTAAAAGGTACTGCTGTAAAAGGTGAACTTTAAAAGGTACTGCTTAACTAGGCACCATTTATGGGATTTAGAATGATGTCAAGGAAAAACAGTCCAGACAGAATGAAAAATAAGAAATGATAGGAATTTCATGAAAGTTGATTGTACATGTCACAAAAAAAAAAAAAAAATATATGCAAGTTCATTTGCAAAAAAATATGGTTCATTATCTCTTCCAAACAAAAACAGTATCTGCTTGCATTCGTTTTTCAGAGAACACGACCCAAACGATAACATACTGTCCTTGTTTTGCATAGTTATTCCAAAAGCACACAATCTACCCTGATATGTCAGCTGCTCCTATTACATTATTTCTTCAAAGCAATTGGAAGAAAGAAATGATAACTGCTCACATGACATCATTCTTTCAATCAATAGGTGGAAATGATTCCAATGATTAGCTCAATCTGGATTTTGTTTGGATAGGATCGATACAATGAGTATGACACTCAAAATTTAGGAATTTCCAGATGACTTATTGAATTTTCGGACATTTCAGGTTGTTTTTAAAAAAATTTTATGACATGGTCTGCAACCATCAACGATAACACAAGATTCATAGAGGCAGTGTAAGGATTGGCATACATTACAAAAATGTTACATATGTCCCTCACATTTCCAGCAGTAACTAACAGTCTGGTAACTTTTCATCAGACTTAATGGGAATTTCTAGATCATGCTCTTAATGTGTCCCCAAAGAAGAAATCCATGTACATTAGGGTGATCATGGTGGCCAAAAAATAAGTCCAACCTTTTGATCCAATGCACATAAAATGCATGTTAGCAAACTACGAATTCTTATAGCAATGCATATTGTACAAAATCAACAAGGAAAATGACAGACAGCAAACCCCTTTCAGCTACAATTTAAACAGTGCCCTCTACCACCTCAATGTGCCTTTTTGGCTTTTGCATTCCATTACAAAATCTGCTTATTTTTCTGCGTTCTACCCTTCCTTTAAATTTTTAGCCACATATTTTGAAAAATTTTATTATATTTATAACACATATACAAAAAATATAACTATGTTGAGAAACAAATAGTATTAAATAAAATGAAATGCGAGAGATAAAAGTGAAATATGAGCTAAATTTATTGCAGCTAAAAATTTTTTAAAACTTTTCTAATGAAATTTGTTGAATTCTTGAAATTTTATTTAAAAAAAATTAATAGTAACTTCAATTATTCATTTTTAACAGTTTTTATCATGAAACATGAATAACGAGGAGCATATATGATTTAAACAGATTAAAAAAAAATCTAGAACTTGGGAAAAATTATTAATTATCAGTCACTTTTATTAAATAGTTTCTCAAAATTAACTTAAAAATAAATTTTTTTTTAAACAAAACTATCTGACATGATTTACGAGGAAGGCAAAAAATTAAATATTTTTTCTTCCTTTTCATATTTTTTAACTATATATAAATTATTTAAGATAACAAAATTATAGCGACAACCAGCTGAATTTTGAATCAAATTCAAATTTTTATACTAAGAAGTTATTATTATTTTTAATAGAAAAATAGAAAATTAACACAATACCTGGATGCAATACACTGTGACAACAAGGCATCACATAGTTTGCCGTACAATTTGGTTCCACAGAAGGATCACAGCATAATTCTTTTGGAATGCATCGGCCATCACATAAAATTTTACCATGACAGGCATCTGGTCCTAAAAGTATTAAGTCATAAATGAATGTCTTTACAAAAGAAAGTAGTTGGCATTGATGCTAACAGTTGTGCATAAGAGGAAGATATAAAAATGTACAAAATTTAAATAAATTCTATGATTCTGACTTTTATAAGCATGTAAAAAGAAAAAAAAAAATATTATCTCTATTTATACAGACTAAAGATATTCAAACAACATAAAACCTTCTGTATACAAAGTTCTTCAATAGCAATTATTGAAATTAATCAAAACTTTAAAAAGTAGTTTCCATTTTGTTTTATCACAAATTTTTCATATCAGCAAATCTTTTGATGCTGAGCTATGAAAATAAATTCTAGATTTCTTTTATATTTCCTAAAATTTGTGCTTTATTTTAATACATATGACATTTAAGATAAGATTTTACTAACTTCTCACAAAAATATAATTTTTACAATTTAATTATTACAATATTAATTAGATTATCAGTAATAGTTATCAGTTGTATTTGCTTTTATGATTGTTCCTGGTCAGGAACTTTCCATGAATAGCTAAGATCTTACAAGTAATCAGGATGCAAATAATGAAGAGCATTTTAAAGTTTGCAAATTTTGGAGAATTTTCTTTTATTATAGTACTATTTTTCTTCATGAGGATTAATTTGCAATTTTTGACTTTCATGTCATTACTAAATATTATCCTAGCTGCTATTAAAAAAGTTAAAAATTTTTTTGTCACCATTTTACTTTTTACAAAAGAAATCATAAATTCTGCAACTTTTCATAGAAAGGCTAGCTACAGAACTCTGTTCCAAAATTTTTACAATTAGTTTTTGAGATATGGAACATGATTGAAGAATTTAGTTCTATATCATGATGACTTTTGTTAAAAATAAATAATAGATTGATTTTCAACAAAATTTTTTTCAAGTACAAAATACTTACCACAATACTTAAATGCTTCATCATACCCACTAGGGCAATCGACATAACCATCACAAACATAATGTTTAGAAATGCACAGACCACTTCCACAATCAAAGAAAGGTTCCACACATTTTTCTATAAATAAAAAGAGAAAGATTTTTTTTTTTCTGTAATTAAAAAAAAAAAAAAGCAACAAAGTAAATTGTCTAAATAATTTTATTTCGAACAGTCTTAAATAAGTATAACTCAAGCAGCCCTCTCCCTCTCAAAAACACCTATGGTTGTACTCAAACGTTGGTATCACAGGCTTCAGATTCGGATCATGCTGATGGCATAGATGTTTGTTAGTGGTTCGGGAATCCTTCCTTCCTTTTCCTTCATTTCTTTTATAAATAAAAGGAAAAATTTAAAAAATTTTAGTAACACTTGTTTCTAACATATGCCAATTAAAGAAAACCAATTTTTTTTTTAAACTGCAGGTCCTGGTGTCTTTAGCCCTCGTGCACAAAATGACTGTAGAGCGAGAAACCGAACCAAATCAAACTCTCAAAAAAAAAAACCCATGCACATTTATAAAGAAATGAAGAAAAATTTTAAAATTTTAGTAACACTTGTTTCAAACATATGTCAATGAAAGAAAACCAATTTTTTTTTTTAACTTTGCTTAATTGTTTCCATTAGATAAATAAGATCTCTGTATATTCCTCTGAATTTATTTCATCAAAATATTGGTATGAAGATCTTATAAAGTTATAAAATTAATTACTTAACAAACAGAAGAAAATGCTAACATTTCACAATATATAACTGTAAGCAATTAAAATATAATCTACAAAATAAAATAATAATAATAATAATAAAAAAATACAATGAAAAAAATTAAAGGCTCAAAAATTAAATTCTCTAGCAAATTATTTTAAAACATATTGAATAATTATAAATCTTCACATTATTTTTGAGTATATCAAAAATTATTAATTATAAAATTATCTATACTTTCCTCTCTTTATATAGAAGAAAACTTTTTTAAACTAATTATTTAATTGAAAAATTTCTAAAATTTTCAAAAACTTTACTTACTTGATCTTACAAATACAGATATTTTTCTAGTCCATATCAATCCTTTGTCTTGCAGTTTACAAACATATAAACCAGTGTCATCATCTTGCAAATTATGAATGGTAACAGTCAATTGATCATTTCTTTGGTAGACAGTAATACGATCCCCACTGACATTGGATTTCGAAGGGGCATTTGATCTAGTTGGTAATTTCCATGACAATTCAAATCTACATACATGGGAAAAAAATCCTGTTAATACACAATTACTCTTAAAATGATAATTCCTATTTTAATAGTATGGAATAAGTTATAAATAAATTACAATAATATTAAATGATAGACTTTTAACATAATAAAGTGTAAATTAGCAAAAATAATTGTAGTTAATACTAAATAAATTCAATTTACATTAAAATTTAATTTTTATTTGTGAAAAAAAAAAAATATATATGAAAATGCAAAGAATTTGATTTTTTACCAGATATTAATATGTATTTCTTTTAATAACACATTTCTACAGGTCTTCGCAGATGATTAATAAAAGAAAATACTCGCAAAATGTTAAAATATTTAGTAAAATCTACATTTAAAAATATGTATGCATGCATGTGAGCACATATTATATATTTCACCAATATACTGTATATTTTCAAATATAAGCAAAGACTGTATTTCTTCTCCAAAAATTTACCAAAGTTCAAAAACCTGTATAAAAGCAAAAATGGGGGCGTGGGGTGGAATTCCAGTAATGTTCAATATTTACAATATTCTACTATTATTTCTGGTATCTATTCCAGTACTTTCCTGTTAGCTGGCCACAAACTTTGCCAATATCGGATTTTTGTGTTGCCGACAAAGCAACAAACCACCCAATATAAACAATTTCAAAATTAAAAACTCAGTTTCATAAAATAAATATACCTTTTCATTTGAAATTAGCCTTCATAAGTTTATGAAATATAAACTAATGAAATAAAATCTTTCTCTATTTAACGATTTATCACTTGTGCTCGGCTAACAGAAAAATACTCATGTTTTTTTTTAGGGATCTGTACCCAGCATCACAAAATTTAAAAAATTCTTGGCTTATATACAGTAATTCCTAAAAATTATATATATATACACATTTAAGATGAAACAAAAATCTAACAATAGAATTCAAATGAAAACAGTTTAGTTATATCGTTAAAATTTTATGAAAATAATATAAATTTCAGACTGAATTAATTATGGCTAATAATAGAAATTGTAAAACAATATTAATTAATTTGAGTCAAGCATGTCTGGTTAGTACCTTTAACATAATTGACTAATATGTTTAAACTGGATGTTTACTTTTCTACTTGATTAGTGGTATAATTATAAATTATCTTTGATAATGATATGGAAACACCTTGGATACGTAAAGAATAGATCAACTAAAAATCAAACATTTGTTAGTAAATAATATAAGAAAAGCATTTACCGAGCATCAGACCTATCTTTAGAGACAACTCTGCATGTTAAATTCAAATCTGCATTTTCATCCAAAACAATGTCTTTACCAAAAGGTATTATGGTCAGTGTTAAATGTGAATCTGAAAATAACAGAGATAACATTAAGTTACAAATAGAAAAATTATACATAAAATAATCTTCATTTGTTAATTAAAAAAATTACTATTAACAATATGGGTGCCATATCTGTATCTCAAAACTTTGCAGTCCAATTAACAACAACATTAATACACACCTTATTTTGAAAAGGGGAAACAGTAAATGAAATTGAAATAGTGAAAATTATTATGTATTAATTGGAGATATATTTTTATTGATACAAATTACAGTGTAATACAAAAATTAAAAAAAATAAAGTAACTAAAAAATTAGCAGCTTTTTTTTATACACATAAATTTATTAGCAGGTTAATAATGATATATATATATATATTAAGACAAAATCTTCCATTACAAAACTTTAAAAAGAATTAGCAATTTAAAAATCATAATATTTCATATGTATATATATATATATATATATTTTGCCCGACTCGTGCCTTAGTGGAAAAGTGCACTATTGGTGAGCAATAGAGCTGATGTTTAATACGCTGGTGTCTTTATTGTAGACACAGTTTCAAAAATTAGGTGACGTGATGATACTTGTGATGTTCATCATCTTGCCTCATTAGTCACACTACTTGGTGGGAGTTTTCAAGCTTTCCTCCAATATGATATACAAACGTGGGGTAGTTTTCTCTAAAAGTCGTCCCATAACGCACTGCCCTCCTTTTTCAGTGACTTGGAGCTGTGTCAGAGTTTTACTTACAGGTGCTCCATCACACAAGAAGTTGGTCCTGTCCCTCCATCCATGAATAGACATCATGGGATGTCTGTCCTGTACTGCAGGACATTGAGGATTAGACACGGATATATATATTAGATCTTTTAAAATTTGAAGCATTGGTATGAACCCCAAAAAAATACTGAAGAAAAATTGATGTTTTATTTTTGTTACTGTAATACATTCATTAAAAATAAATCTTTTTCATATTGACTTAATTTAGAAATAAACTGCAATCTTGTAATTTTGAGAGACAAAGTGTAGTAAGACAAATTAATTTTGTAATTGAAAAGAATGAGAAACTTGTTTTACATACCAACACATATCCAATTCAATAAAAGGATAACCACAAGTAGAGAATGCATTTTCTTTGAAATAATAAAATCCCAATGTAGCATTCAATTCAGGTATCAACAGCCTTTATGAACTATGTTTATATGAAAACATCATTTCCTGGAAATTTAAATCTTTTGTATATATAATGGAATATAAATAAAAACATACATGGTTAAATCGAAATAAACTTTACTTAATTTAGTGCATTCTTATATTCGCAAAATTTAAGTTTATATAATTCTCAATTATCAAAAATGATTAATAAAGAAACAAATAAAATACTACTTATTTGCTCTATGAAAAACAAATACATTAAAATTTATTTACTTCAAAACTTAAAGTGTAATTAAACCACTGACAATATGATTATTCTTTTTCAATTCAATTCCTATTATTAGTTCACACTCTCCCTCTATTTATTTATACATCTTGTTCAAATTTTCAATCGTTAATAAAATACTTTTTATTCATCCACTCAAGTTCAAAAACATTTTTTAAAACTTGTAGTGAATGACACATGATGTTAATACAGTTTTATCAAATATTAATTCATTAATTAAATTTAATTAATTGAAGAACTGGACTGCTCGAAACTCACCGGAAAGGTTCTTTGCAATAATGAAGCATTACATGAGAAATTATAGACCACCATCAGCTTCATAAATTAGAAACAAAAAAATAGAAAACCAAATAAATAGTAACAAACAAAAATAATAGTCCAACACTATATATAGAAAGGAAAATTGCAAGGAAATTCGCTTTCTATTTAGCCACTTAATATTATGATTCTGTCATATGTATGTACATATTTATATTTATTGTAATTATTTAATAAAAAGTAATTAAAATAAAAATTTTCTTTGTTGACCCTAAGTAGGAATTGTCTTAAATTTTTTTTTTTATATTACTTGTTAAAATGAAATTTGCACAGAAAAACATTCTCAAAAATTAACTGCGCTAATAATAAAACAAAACAAAATAACATTCATTCATGGCTGTACTTAAATTTTGATTAAAATATTAAATACATATCATAAAGACATCTAGGAAATAATTAAGATATTTATGCAAATAATTCTACCTTTTTTTTTCTTAAAATTATTTATTTTTCATTTGTAATGGATTGATTTAGAGTTCTAGTCATAAAACATTAGTTTAAATATTTTATTTTAACACATTATATGCTGATATAACTCAACTATTAAATAATATAAATAAATTTTGATTAATTAACATCTTATAAAATTAAATTGAATTTCTAGGGACTTTATCTTTAGAATTATCTTTTAGAACAAGCATTTGTAATAAAAAAGTTTGTAAAAACAAATACATTTAAAATTAATATTTTATTCATATTTAATATGTGCAAGTACAATGCACTTAGGAAATATCCAGGTAAAAACAGACATGTCAACTACTTGTACATATAAATACAAAATCATTTCCATTTGTATTCATTTCATAATAGTACGTAGAATTTATAAATAAACCAGCATGATAAATTAATAAACAAAGAAAAAGTAATAATTTATATTTGTTGATATTAAACCTTATTCTTACCGAATAATGTACATTATCTTTCCTCATGACATTAGAATAAAACAAACGAATTAAACAATACACATTTAATTTTGACAACAAAAGTGTAAAATATTCCATTAAAATTAATGACAATTCAATTATTAGCAATATAAACATTTGAAATCATTTAATATTAGCATATTTTCTGTACTAATTATCAAAATATTAGAAATATTCAATTGTGTATAAAAATAAAATGCTAATAATAACGCGCAATATTGATTTATTGTTTACAAAAAATCGTATGAAAATAAAGGTCATATTAAGGTTATTTTCAAATACATACCTCAAAGATATCCATTCCATGAATTATTATGAATATCTTTCATAAATAATTTGAATAAATGCTTCTTTAATCTACATTGGTACTAAAATTGACTGATTGGCGCAGTCCGCATAAAAACAAAAACAATACTTTTCAATGCTATTGAGTTGAGTTGTCTATATGTTATTCATCAAGGTGGTTATAATCAATTGGCATAGTGTAAAAAATAAAAATAAAAGTCAATTTTATTTGATTCTTCTTTTAAATAAAAAATAAAATTAAATTTGTATTACTTTTAGTTTAATTTCTGTTCTGAAATAAATACATAATTTATTGTGTAGCTAGAATAAAACGATTAAAAAAAATGTTCGTAAGATAAAGAATCTGTTTGATGGACTACTTTTCACTATTTCATTCATATTTCCCAGTTGGTGTCCACGTGTCACCTTTCAATGTTGAAATCTCTACTATCCGTTTGGCTCTTATTTAGCTACAGAGCCGATTAGAATATTTCTCTAAAGTGGTGCTACTATCAGATTCGAGAGCAGCTTTTCAGGCTATAGACTTCCCATGTTCCTCTAGATCCAAAGATATTGATGGCTGTGTTAACCTTCTGACAAGGATGTCGGATCAAAATAAATAGTCATCCTGCAGAGGACCCCGGGCCCCACTGCGGAATAACGGGAAACGAGGTCGCTGATTTTCTAGAAAAAGAGCTAATAACCAGGCTATAACTCTATTTTACAGCTAATAACCAGGAGTTGGCTTATTATTCCGTTAAGGCGATAATTAAGAAGACACTTAGGTGCTGCTTCATTGAGAATGCTACAGCTACAAACAGTCACAAGCCTTGGTATGATCATATTCAGGATATCTTTGAATGGCCTTGAGAGAAAATCGGTGGTCGCTATCGTCTCCGTAAGCACCTTCACAGAATTAAACTAACTCCTGACATTCTTTGTCTTCTGTGTGATAGCCAGGAAGAAATGGATATGCCCCACCTTGCTTCCTGTTCCGCACCTGTTTCTTTATGGAAGCGTTATTGGATTACCAGCATTTAATTTGAGGACTTAACTGATGTCATTTGCTTCTAACTTGTTCTTTGTATTTTTTTATGATATCTGTTGTCCTGTAAATTTTGCCATTAGAAATAAACAAAATTCACTATTAAATAATCAATGTTATTAATATTATATAATTAATATTATTAATTATCATAATGTTGTAATTATAGTAAATTTATATAAATTACATATACTTAACTTGTGAAATAGTTATGATTATGGATCTAAAAAATTGAGAGAACAATGATTAAAAAATCAAAACCGAATTCAAATATTTCTTATAATGTTTCCCATGCTATGTATTTGACTTGGCAAAAACGTATAATGACTTTGTCTGGGTTGAAACACAGATTTTACCGTTCCTAAATTAGTGCGTTAGCTCAAACAGATATCCTCTGTGTCATTAATGAAGCATGGGAAATCATTGATTTCTTAGCATAATGTGCGGTTTTACATTTTTAATACTCTTTGAGATTTTTTTATGACTTTAAAAGGCATTTATATATAAAATAGCCCCCCACCTTTTTTTTTTTTTTCTTTCAAAACACACGCACACACACATATAGGAAAATGAATATCTTAGTATTTAAAAATAACTTGCATCATCTTGTTCGATGATTTAATCAGTTCTACAATTATTTTATTTGCATTGCGTGGCTGCAACAATCCCACTACCCGTAAAGATATTTTAAAAAAAATGAAATAGAGTTTACAAGTTTCTACAATAAAACTAATGCCAAACTTGTAAAAAAAAGTGAAAAGGAACTGACTAACAGTGGAACCATTTTTAGCAATAATAAGTAGAAGGAAAGAATTTATTGCTGATTCAGAAGATTAATTATATGAATAAAAAATACGTAATTATGTACTGTATACATTATACATGGGTAGTTAGTATACAAAAATTAAAAATATTTTAATTTATTTTGCGTTATATGAAATGCATTTAATAATAATATAGTAGAGGTAGTCTGAATATACTATATAAGAGTGTGAAAAATTATACCTTTTCATTAAAATTTTGTTGTTAAATCCTAGTAAACCAGATAAAAATTAATGTGAAAATTATTGATATTAGTTATATGTTCGTAAATTTTTTACTAGCGTTTAATTAGATAACCTTTTTTTTAAAGTTTGTTATTTGACATTGTTCATTAAATTGTCCATTGTTCATTAATTCACTGAATACTTTATGTAATGTATATTTATTAAATAGTGACATAACAAATTTAAATGATTTTTCTCTTATCTCACTGAAAATGCAATTAAAATTTCTAGCATTGGAAATGAGAAACTGTTCTAGGAGTAAACAAATTTTTAATCATTATATTCGAATAATTTTAGATATTTTAGTTTACAATTAGCTACAAAAATTGGGCAATAGTAGAAATGAAAACGAACTACACGTGTTGTGTCAATATGAGCGATATATTGTTTGTAAATATTTTTTTCAATTAAGATAAAATGTTATATATAATTATTGTATAATTCATATGCTATGTGAGTTCCTTGGAAGGGGAGTGTTTTTTTGGTCTCTACACCTGACCGGATGGAAACCGATATGTACAACGGAATGACCGGTTTCCGGTGGGTGCAGGTCTTTTGCCACAGCTGCGGATGAAGGGGATATCTCTGGGAAGTATTTTAATTGGCAGGTGTCATAAAAAAAATTTCGCGGCAGATGGTCAAGAGAGCAGTTCATCAAGACGGGGATTTAGATTTATGGACGGGAGGTGAGTCTGTCGAACGGATATAGACTCTGATATTGTGTCAGCAACCGTCCGTCCCCCCCCTTACCCAAAAATGAACTATAAAATGGAAGCGATGGACATCGTAGGGAGGAGAGAAAAAAAAAAAAAGAGACGAGGCAAGAACAGTTCTCCGGAGATTGAAGGAAGGTGGCTGAAATTAAAAGCGAAGACAGGAAGATGATCGAGGCTGAGATGATCGTACCATGCCCAGCGTGAAAGAAATGTATTAGACTGGGAGTTTGACGGTGAATCGGAGTGACTGGTTTCCCTTGCATACTTCTCACGTTTTCTACGAATTAGCTGGTGATCCCCCTGGCAGCAGCGTCATTTGAAAAAGAAAGTTGCACAATCCATGCGACATGATGTGGACAAGATTTCCATGCCCGACTGAAAAGCATCAACTGATGTAAGTGACTCAACGCTTCTTATTACTGAACTGAAATTTTGAAGAAAAATAAAAATAATGCCCTCTTTCCTGGCTGTTGCAAGTACTGATTTGTAGAGACCATCCCCTTATTATTTTATTTCGTAAACATAGTTTTGTGTTAGTGAAATTGTGTACAAAATATATTTTTATTTAATGCATCATCCGAATTATACTTTTATTGATAACGTTATTGAATGATTTTAATTCAAGCTTATTATTGTAAATATTAATTAATACATTTTTGCTTATATTTAAAATTATGAAATTTTGTCTGTGTATGTGTGTGTATTTCATTTCAATTTATGTAAGTATCTGAAGGCATGCGAAGTTGTTGGTTTAAAATGTGGTATGGGTTATTGCGGAATTTCATAATGGTTATCGTGCGTGTTAAGTAAAAACGGAGTATATAGTTGTTTCTAGGATCGGGTATTGTTTAATTTAAGGTTTATAAAGAATGACAACACCACATACGTACAAATTGTCGTTGTTAATGTTTTTGAATTCTTAAACTTTGACCAAAACCATTTACTATTAGAATGGCACAGATGTAACAGATACAACATTACTCAAGATACATTGCTACATTGCACTCACATTGCGTGGTGTACTGCGACCAAATTGAATACTGAAATTTGAACCATATGTATATAGGAAAATGAATATCTTAGTATTAAGATAATACTAAGATATTTATGTAGGATTTGTTTGTGTGGTAATCAGCAGGCGGCGACACTTCACGATTGTTTGTCTTTGACAGAGCCTATTTACAATGGGGAGAATTCAACTTTGAACTCTGACCCCACGAGAAGGGGCACAGACTTCGTAGCTGAAGAAAGAGGAGTAAGAACGCTGGCAGGAGCGATTGGGAGGCTGCGTCAAGCAGCAAGAGAATATGTTTAACCCCTTTATTAATGTAAATATCATTGTAAAATATAATATTAAATGGCTTTATTTAAAGTAGCGTCCCGTTACTGCGTTTTGTCTGTCAAATACCCTAGACACCCACTGCAAAAGTCCAGATATTGTTAGGCTGGTAGAGAAGTCTAACAAAACTGTAGGTTCGACCGGGATGAATCTATTGAAACCGGTGTAAGTCTACAGAAATCGGGGGCTCGGCCGGGGTGCATCTTTTGGAACCGGCGAAGCTCTACATTCATTTAATGGATAATCTTTAAAGGTGGCATCTGCTAGGATTTTGTTTTATATGACGATTTGTCTGGTTTGTATTATTTTTTAATGATTGATATCATATATATTCATGTTCTCGACCAGAGTTCATGTTTTTTTTGCTCATATTTGTACTACTTTTTTATTACAAGTTTATACTGATAAGATTATGTTTATTATTAATATTTAATGTTATGTTTATCTAATTTTTTATTATTATATTATTAATATCATTAGCCCTTGACATTTGCATGCATCATGTAAAATTTAATTTGTTAAAATTCATTACTAATATTTAATTTTATGTTTATTTGATCTCTTATTTGTGTATTTAAGAACAAGAATTTTAATCTTATAAGACCAAATTCATAACATGATACACAGTCCAGACACATTAATGTGACCACCTGCCAAAAGCCAGAATAACCACTTTTGGCAGAGCGGACCGCTGCGAGACGTGCAGGAAGAGAGTTAATTAGGTTTCTGAAGGTGTTCAAAGGGATGTTGAGCCATGCCAAACGCAGTGCTGTGCCAGATTAAGTGGTTGAGGATCCATGGCGCGAACAACGCGATCGAGGTGGTCCCACAGATTCTCGATTGGGTTTAAATCTGGTGAGTTTGAATAAAAAAAATGGTAAAAATAGCTCATACTCATTGCCTAAATTGACATCGAGTATACTTGTATTTTAAAACAGTGACCAATAGAGCCAATACATTCAAACCTGAGTCAGCCCGACTTGTGGACCAGTGGCAATGGCTGCAGGTGGTCAGCATTAAGGATGAAGTTCAATCTACTTTTTGTCTTTATTGCAGACAGTGTTTCAAAAAGAGGAGACTCGATGGCGTTTGTGAGGTTTAGTATCTTGCCTCGTGAGTCGGACTACCTGGTGGGAGTTCTCGTATTTTCTCCCATACGATACACAAATGCTGGGTAGTTCAGTAAAATGACTCCTGGAAGGAACTGCCTTCTTCTTCAGCGATACGGAGTTAAGCCAGACTTTTATCCAAGGGGTGCTCGCTCACAACAGAAGTTGCATCTTTCCCCTCCATTCTTGAGTAGATATTCATGGGATGTCCGTCTCGCTCTGAAGACATTGAGGATGAGACACAACAATAACAATCCTAAACCCTCCCTACATACCACTAGCAGCCTGGTAGCCAATTGGCTAGCGCTCTGGCATTTGGTACCACAGGCTTTAGCTTCGAATCCTGGCGGTGGCCTGGATGTTTGAGTGATTCGGAATCCATGTTAAACTGTAGGTCTCGGCCTAATTTGCCCAAAGTGTGTACAAAATGACAGTAGAGCGACAAACCAAACCAAATCTACATACCACTCGTCACGAGTTGGGACAAATAATCGGAATGTTTTTGTGATAAAATTGATCATAAACTCCTAGCATATCTGAAATACAGAAAGTTAATAGATGGTGCATGAAAAGAAGAAAAGAAGAGGGTTTTTATTTATTTATTAAATGTAAGACATACTTTCCAAATTCACACTCCACTGTTAAATATTTGAACAAAAATCATGCTACATTCGAATTGATATAGATATTCTACTGACTAAAAAAGAACAAGGGAAAAAATACTTTTTCCCCTATTGGAGTGGCTAGTTTGGGGAAAATCTTTTGAGGGTTTTAAAACCTCATAGCGAAGTAAAAGTAGAAATGGCCTTTTGCCTTGCCAGGAGGAAAAGAAAAATTGGCGAAGAAAGGCTTTCACGTTTCTTTTATCTTTTACTTTTACTTTTTAGATGGAACTTCCAGTAATTCAGAGATTTCTTCTTTTTAGTCTTTTATCAAAAGGAAGTTTTCTGGAATAAAGTAAAGAAGGGAAAAATACTTCCTTTTTTGCCAAAAGTTCTTTAAAAGCTGTGAGATTCGGTATTGGAGGATCAAGTTTGATTTCAACTCTTTTTCTTTTATTTGAGGTTGGTTTCGAGATACTTTTCTAACAGGAGATTTTAAAGAGAATGCAAATAAAACCTAACAGCCTATGGTAGCGTTTTTAAATGCAAATATGGATGGATTGCTTTGGTGTGTAACAAGCAGCTGTGTTTTAAAATTCGAACAGCATTTTGAAAAGGTTGATATCTATCCCTTAGTTCACCAAGGAACGTGATCTGTGTTTTGAATTTCAGATATAAATATTAAAACAATGTTTACAATACAGATAATTTTTTTCTTTATGGTCATTTAAAAGAATGTCAAACTGTTTTACTTTTTATTATCCCGATGTTCTTTGAAACTCTATAAGAAAAATTACAAATTTTTTTTAATTTTTTTCCCCTTCAATTTTATTAAAAAATTTTGTCTTTAATATATATCTAACAAAACAATATTGTTCAGAATTACCAAAAGCAAATAACGAATAAACATAAATTTTCGAATCATCTTCTGGAGTTAAATGAAATAAAATGATATCAATAAAGATTTTTTGATGTCCCCTTTTTTAAAAAGATTAGATTTTGATTTAGATAAAGATTTTTTAATGATATTTTTGTTTTTTAAGGGTTTTTAGGATAGCTTTCATTATCAGTAACAGAAGCTGCTTTTCCAAATTTCTTCACAAAATTTCCATCGCCATTTTGGATTTTTTATTTCTTATTGTGAATTCCTTTTAGAGTTCAATTTACACCACAGTGTAAATAAAATAAAATGACATAAATCAAGATTTATTTTTGATGATCTTATTTAAAAGAATTAAATTTTGATTTAGATAAAGATTTTTTTTGTTTTTGAAGGTTTTAAGATATCGTTCGTCATCAGTTACAGAAGCATTTTTACTGATAAAAATAGACATCTTAGAAGCATTTTGCTTCTGTAAATAGACATATATTGACAAAATACTTAGTTAAATACTCATAGTAATTAAAGTTAAAATTTTTGTGTTAAGTTTTGTTTATTATTCTAAAACACAAACTCTATCTTTTTTTCCTCAAATTGTGTCAAATTTAGTTAGCGGTACCATTTTAAAAATTGTTGACACTCCAATTTATTGTTCAGTATCAATTATTCAGTTAAAGTATTTCATTTTATATTTGTTTTTTTCAGTTTAAGTATTTTGTCAAAGAGCATAAAAAGTTTTTGTTCATCATACTAAAAAAAAATAATAATAAATTAAATCTTTGGACTGAGTTTTGTTATACAAAAAACACAAAATCTTTCCTCACACTGAGTCAAATTAGTTTTACAGATTTAAAATTGTTGACAGAGCCAATTTACTGATCAGATCTTCCCAAACTGAAACCCACTGAAAACAAACGAAATATTTAAACGAATTTGATTTAATTTTTTTCCTCGATCTGTAATAAAATAAATTACTCGAGTGACTACAGACATGCCAAAGACATTCATTAAAACACCTCGAAAACAGTGCAGTCTGTAATAGGATGAAGCGAATAATCCGACGGGAGATAAAACAGAAATAAAAGAAAATAAAAGAAAATGGCAAAGCACTCGTGGAACAAGAAAATATTTAATGATTCAGAACAAGAAGAAATAAACATCTCAACTCGGATTTCGCCATCAACGTGTGATTCAATTTTAAAACCTGATTGGAAGTCACAAGAATTTCATTAGAAAGATGGCGGGGTTTTTTTTTTCTTCTTCACGATTTTATGTTGCAATTCTGTTTGTCAATGCAATTAGATTTCATTTTTCTTTTTTAACTTTTTTTTTGAAGTAGAGAAGAGAAATTCTCTTTTCGTGTCAAGGGAAATTTCGAATGTTTTTTTTTTTTTCTTTAAAGGGTAATCGCTTTTAAGAAAGGCTATTAAATGTGCCCATATTTTTCGGGGATATTTTGAGTTGTAGGAGAGACAAAAAGCAAATTGAATTTTTGTCATACATTTTTTTTATTCTTTTTACATAATGGCAAACGCGTAAACATTAAGTACAGAGTTTAAGATTTAGATTAAGGCAAAATGGAAAGATTTTAGGCAAGGAAGGGATGGAATTAATTAAGTTAAATTTGCCCGTAGTTTGGTGTTCTTTTAAGCAAAATCTGTTTCCAGTTTTTATATTGGAGCTCATCATCTATAATAATGGGCTTTTCGTAAAAATGCTAACGACTTAGTAAAATAATTACAATACATTTACATTTTTTCATGATTATTTAGTTAAAATACCTTTTTAACATTCTAAATTTTTTTGGTTTTGATCTTTTTTTTAATTGTATAAAACGTTTTTGAAGTAGACATTTCCACAGAAGTAAAGTTTTTCTGATAATAGAAAGCATAAATGAATTGTGTCACTTAAAATTGTGGTATTTGCTCGGATATTTTACGTAGATGTACCTCCTCTTGGTGCAAGTCTGATACGGCAAAATGATCTATAAACACGGCCTTCAGTGTGAGAGTCTTAGAGTTCTGCAGTGAATCACGGGTAGAGTGTCCCAAAACATGAGAGAGAGAGGATAATTAAAAATACACTTATGTGCTCCTTATTTTAGGATATTGTCACTAGAAACAGTCACAAGCCCTGGTACGATCCTATTCATGATATCCCTGAATGGTCTAGGGAAAAATCGGGGCGTTGTTTCGTCTTTTCTGTGGTCACGATTACCTCCGTAAGCACCTTCACATAACTAAACAACTCCCTGACCCTCTCTGTCTTTTTATTGCAATAATCAGGAAGAAATGGATGTGTCTCGCCTTACTTCATATTCTGCACTGCCTCCTGTTTTTCTGAGAAGAGTTATTGGATTTCCAGACATTAGATTATTAATGGGATTTACATCCCGTACTGCAGGACACTGAGGGTTAATATTTATTCTTATTCTAATTAATTAATTTTTAATATTTGCCGATAGACTTGGTGCCATCCATCTTTATATCAGATTTGCAGCAGATCCAATGCACGATTCCTGGCTAAGTGGCATCTTGCTCTCTGTTGAGCATTAGAGCTGAAGTTCAATCAACTGGGGCTTCGTTGTAGACACTATTTCAAAACTCGAGGAATCTTAATGGCGTTTGGGATGTTGACAATTTTTTGAGTCGTTAGCCAGACTGGTGGAAGCTTTCCAGGTTTTCTATCATAAGATACGCGGGGTTGTCCCTCTAAAAATTTCTCTCAGAAAACACTGCCCTCTTTCTCCAACGACATTGAGCCAATTCAGACTTTTACCTACGGGTGCCCCCTCATAATATAAGCTGCCTCCCCCCTTTCCCTCCAATCAAAAAGTAAATTACTCACGGGGTGTCCGTTACACACAGCAGGACACTAAAGATTAAGTAATTTTAAGACAATAAATTATGAAAAGTATAAAAATTACTAAATTTTTTATATTTGCCAATAGATTTGGTGTTGGCCATCAGTATATCAGATTCATAGCAGATTAAACGTAATCAGGCTATTCTGCATAGTTATGAGGGAGGAAGGAAGCCTGTCATATTACATAAAAAAAAAAAAAAAACGTGCAGAAATATTTTCCACAAAGATGTCCCCTTCAGTAAAACTGACGCATAATTGACTGAAGAAAAAAAAAAAGTAAATAGTCATATAGTTACTCCTATAATAATTAAGCATTTTGTCAAATCATAAAAAGTCTTCGTTTATCCTATTAAAAAAGTTAAAACTTTGTGTTAAGTTTTGTTTTTCTGTCAAAATTACAAAACTTATCCTTTTCCTCAAACTAAGACAATTTTTGTTAATTAGTTTTACCGGTTTAGAATTGTTGACAGAGTCAGTTTATTGATCAAATCATCCCGAACTTAAACTCGCAGAAAACAAAAAAATATTTAAACGAATTTGATATCATTCTTTAACTTACTATGCGGAAACGCGAGCTGTAATTAAACAAATTACGCGAGCGACTACTGAAATGACACATACATCAATTAAAACACCTCGGAAACAATGTAGTCTGTAATAGGATGAGGCGAATAATACGAGCGAAATAAAACAGAAATAAAAAGAAAATGAAAACGGATAGAAAATAAAACAAAATGGCAAATCGCACGAGGAACAAGAAAATATTTAATGATTCAGAACAAGAAGAAGTAAACATCTCAACTCAGATTTCGCCATTAACGTGTGATTCAATTTTAAAACCTGATTGGAAGTCACAAGAATTTCATTAGAAAGATGGCGGTTTTTATTCTTTTCAAGATTTTAATGTTACATTTCTGTTTGTCAATGCAATTAGATTTCACTTTTATTTTATCTTTCTTTTTTTAAAGTAGAAAATAGTAATGCTCTTTTCGTGCCAAGGGAAATTTCGAATGTTCTTTGTTGTTTTTATAAGGGCAATCGTCTTTTAAGAAAGGCTATTTATTAAATGGGCTGATTTTTGCTGAGGAAATTTTGAGTTGTAGGAGAGTGAAAAAGAAAATTGAATGTTATGATGTTTTTTTTTTTTATTCTTTTACATAATGACAAACGCGTAAAGATTAAAAATAGAGTTTTAAGACTTAGATAAACAGGCCGTTTATGGCAGAGGAAAGATTTTTGAAAAGGAAAGTGGCGGAATTAATTAAGTTAAATTTGCACGAGGTTTGGCGTTCTATTAAGAAAAACCTGTTTCCAGTTTTTGTAATGGACCTCATCATGTTTAATGTTGCTCTTTTCGTAAAAATGTTAACTATTGAGGTAAATAATTAAAATAAATGTACATTTTTCTTTATTATTTTGTTAAAAGACCTTTCTTAATTTTCTCAATTTTTTTGTTGCTTTGATTGTTTTGTTTTTAAACTAAATAATATGTTTTGGAAGCAGACAATTCAACAGAAGTAATGTTTTTCTTTTATAGAAATGCAGTTGAATTGTGTCACTTAAAATTGTTTTATTTGCTTGGGTATTTTACGTAGATCTACCTCCTCGTGGTGCACTCCAGATAATGTCTGATAGGGCAAACGGATTATTTACAAACACAAACTTCTGTCTTCCTATCGTGTGAGCTTGTTAATGTTCTGCAATGGAATGCAGATGGATTGTTCGAAAAACTACAGAGGATAATTAAAAAACCCTTAGATGCTTCTGCCGCTAGAAACATTCACACCCTGGAACGATTCGACTCATCTAAATGGCATCTAAATGGCCATCTAAATGGCCTAAAGAAAAATTGGTAGCATTGCTATGGCTTTTCTGTGATCATGATTGCTCCACTAGCACCTTTACAGTATTGAACTGGATCCTGAATCTCTCCGACTGTGTGATAACCAGGAAGAAATGGACATGTTTCAGCTTGCTTCCTGTTTTGCAGTGCCTCATGTTCCTTTATGGAAGAGTTATGGGAGACTTAAGATTATACCTGCGATGTCCTTCCCGCATTGCAGGACATTGCGGATTAATATTTATTCTTATTCAAATTTATTAATTTTTAATATTTGCCAATAGACTTGGTGTGATATATCTTTATATCTAACTTACAGCAAATCCGAAGCATGACTCGTAGCTCAGTGGCAATTTGCTCGCTGTTGAGCATTAGGACTGAGGTTCAATCTATTAATGTTTTGTTGTAGACATTGATTCGAAAAGCGAGGAACCTCAATGACGTTTGTGATGTGGGAATTTTGAGCATCTTGAGAATCATGATGAGAATTTTATTCACACTACCCGGTGGGAGCTTTCCTCAACTGCATTTCTACCAAAAGATGCCCGGAGTAGTTCACTGCTTTCCTTCTTCAGCGGCCAGTCAGATTTCTAACTACGGGTGCTCCATCACAACAGAAGCTGCCCCCTTCTCTCCTTCCATGAGTAGATTACTCATGGGATGTCCTACTCTGCAAGACACTGATGATAAGACACACAACAGTGATATTTATTCTTTTCCTAATGTTTTAATTGTTTATATTAGCCAATAGATTTGGTGTTATAAATCTTTATATCAGATTTCAGATTCAACGTAACCAGGACTACACTCCAAAATTATGAGGGGAGGAAGGGAGCCTGTTATACATAAATAGAAGAAAACGTGCAGGAATGTCTTACATAAGGTCACCTTTACTAAAATTAACACATAACTGAATGAGTTAAACAAAGTACACCCATATCGTTAATACGATAATAACTAAGTATTTTGTCAAAACGCATAAAAACGTCTTTGTTTATCATAATAATTAAAGTTAAAACTTTTTTGTTAAGTTTTGTTTATCCTTTAAAACACAAAACGTATTCTTTACCTGAAACTGAGACAATTTCCGTTAATTAATTTTATCGATTCGGAATTGCTGATAGAGTCAATTTATAGTTCAGTTAAAGTATTTAAATTCATGTTTATTGTTGTCAAAGATCATAAAAGTTTAAGATTTGTTTATAATTAAAAAAATCTTTATATAATAATAAAATAAAACCTTTAAATAAAACCTTTATTTTTATATAAAACAATAATAAAATATAACCTTTATATAAAAAATAAAATAAAACCTTTTCCTTCAAACTGAGTCAAATTTTATTAATTAAGTTTTACCGATTTAGAATTGTTGACAGCCCAATTTATTGTTCAGCCAAAGTTTTTCCTTTTATATTTAATGTTAAGTTTGCTTTAGTGTATTTCCTTTTATATTAAGTATTTCGTCAAGAGAATAAAAAAATTTAAGTTTTGTATATCATACTAAAAAAGTTAAAATTTTTTTTTACAAGTTTTTTTTTATCACAAAAAACACAAAATCTATTAATTAGTTTTACCGATTTAGAATTTTAGACAGAGCCAATTTACTGTTCAGATCCTTTTCAAAGTGAAACCCACAGAAAACAAACGAAATATTTAAACGAATTTGATTTCATTCTTTAATTTGCTATGTGGAAACGCGAGCTGTAATTAAACAAATTACGCGAGTGATTACTGTGCCACCGACATTAATTAAAACACTTAGGAGACAATGCACTCTGTAATAGGATAAGGCGAATAATACGACTCAATTAAAACACAAATAAAAAAAAAGAAAATAAAAAGAAAACGGCAAAGCGCACGTGGAACAAGAAAATATTTAATGATTCAGAACAAGAAGAAGTAAACATTTCAACACAGATTTCGCCATCAATGTGTGATTCAATTTTAAAACCTGATTGGAAGTCACAAGAATTTCATTAGAACGATGGCTTTTTTTTTTTCTTCTTCAAGATTTTATGTTACATTTCTGTTTGTCGATGCAATTAGATTTCATTTTATTTTTATCTTTTCATTTTTAAAGTAGAAAATAGAAATTCTCTTTTCGTGTCACGGTTCGTGTTTTTAAAGGGTAATTGCCGTTTAAGAAAAGCTATTAAATGTGCTGATTTTTGCTGAGGAAATTTTGTGTTGGAAGAGAGAGAAGTAAATTGTATTTTCTAGGGTATTTTTTTTTTTTTTTTATTCTTTTACATAACTCGTAAGCATTAAGTATAAAGTTTTAAGACTTAGATAAACAGGCCGTTTATGGCAGAGGAAAGATTTTAGCCAAGGAAAGGAATGGGATTAATTAAGTTAAATTGGCGACTGGTTTGGTGCTCTTCTAAACAAAATCTGTTTCCAGTTTTTATAATGGAGCTCATCATCTTTAATAATGCTCTTTTCGGAAAAATGTTAGCTATTGAGTAAAATAATTAAAATAAATTTTTCATTTTTTCTTTATTATTTTTTAAAAGACCGTTTGCAATTTTTAAATTTTTTTTTTTTATTTGATCGTTTTGTTTTGAAATTAAATAAAACGTTTTGGAAGCAGATAATTCAACAGAAGTAATGTTTTTCTTATAGAAATGTAGTTGAATAGTGTCACTTAAAATTGTTTTATTTACTTGGTATTTTATGTAGAACTGCATATAGTATGATACTACGAAATAATCTACAAACATGGCTTTCAATCCGGCCTTCAATGTGAGTTTTATACAGTTCTGCAGCGTAACGTAGGTGGATTATTTCAAAATAAGAGAGTGTATAATTAAAAAGAACCCAGTATTTTGTCAAAGTGCATAAAAAGTATTTGTTACTCATACTAATAGAATTAAATCTTTTGGGTTAAGTTTATTTTTTTTCTTCAAATTTTTTTTTCCGTTCTAATGCAGCTGACAAACACTTAGACAATTGTCTTGGATGCCTCAAGGCAAGAGCTGCACCGACGTTACTCACTTAGCACTACCCAGGAGGTGCTTGTAGTTTGAAGATAAGCAATGGACGTGGAGTAACAATACATCCGAAACGCTATACGATCATGTTAGAACGGGACCTAAAGATTAAAGTGGATTACGAATCAATTCAAACATCCATAGCACCGCCAGAACTACAGCCCGAAACCTGTGGTTCCGAACGACAGAATGCTATCCACTCGGCCTCCCTCCTTCAAAAACGTAAAATTTATTCCTTTTCCGCAAACTGAGTCTAATTCTGTTAATTAGTTTTACCAATTTAGAATTGTTGACAGTTCAACTGATGGTTAAGATTTAATTGTTCAGTTAAAGTATTTCATTTTATATTTATTTTTAAGTTTAAGCATTTTGTCAAATAGCATAAAAGTTTAAGTTTTGTTTATTAGACTAAAAAAAAAAAAACAGTTAAAATTTTTGTGTCAAGTTTTATTATCATTCATAAACACAAAACATATTCTTTTCCTCAAATTGAGTTGAAAATTCAAATTTTATTAATTAAATTTTACCAATTTAGAACTGTTGACAGAGCTAATTTATTAATCAGATCTTCCCAAACTTAAACCCACAGAAAACAAAGCGAAATATTTAAACGAATTTGATTTAATTCTTTCACTTGCTATGCGGAAACGAGAGCCGTAATTAAACAAATTACGCGAGTGATTACTGACATGCCAAAGACATTAATTAAAACACCTCGGAAACAATGCAGTGTGTAATAGGGCGAGGCGAATAATCTGGCTGAAATGAAACAGAAATAAAAAGAAAATGAAAACGGATAGAAAATAAAAGAAAATGGCGAATGACACGTGGAACAAGAACATATTTAATGATTCAGAACAAGAAGAAATAAACAATTCAACACAGATTTCGCCATCAACATGTGATTCAGTTTAAAACCTGATTGGAAATCACAAGAATTTCATTAGAAAGATGGCGGGTTTTTTTTTTCTTTTCGAGATTTTATGTTACATTTCTGTTTGTTAATGCAATTGGATTTAATTTTTCTTTTTTATCTTTTCTTTTCTGAAAGTAGTAAATAGGAATTCTCTTTTCGTGCCAAGGGAAATTTCGAATGATTTTTTTAAAGGGCTATTAAATGTGCTGATTTTTGCTGAGAAAATTTTGAGTTGAAGGAGAGAGAAAAAGCAAATGAAATTTTCTGTTTTTTTTTTTTTTTTTTTGTTTGTTTTTACATAATGGCAAACGCGTAAACATTAAGTATAGAGTTTTAAGAGTTAGATAAACAGGCCGTTTATGTCAGAGGAAAGATGAAATGGAATTAATTAAAGTAAATTGGCGCTAGGTTTGGTGTTCTTCTAAGCATAATCTGTTTCCACTTTTTTATAATGGAGCTCATCATCTTTAATAACGCTCTTTTCGTAAAAATGTTAACCTTGGAGTAAAATAATTAAAATAAATAGAATTAGTTAAATATTGTTTCTCAGAAATTTTCTGCACTGCAGGACACTGAGGAATAATATTTATTCTTATTCTAATTTATAAATTTTTAATATTGGCCAATAGACTTGGGATTATGCATCTTTCTATCAAATTTACAGCAGATCCAATGCACGATTCGTGGCTCAGTGGCAACTTGGTCACTGTTGAGGATTAGGTCTGATTTTCCATCAAATAGCCCTTTGTTGTTTACACAGTTTTAAAAAACGAGGAACCGCAATGGTGCTTGCGATGTTGAGCATCTTGAGAATCGTTAGACAGACTATCCGGTGGAGTTTTCCGGGTTTTTAATAAAAGATACGCGGGGTAGTTCCGCCACAAAATTTTCCGGAAGACACTGTCCTCACTTTTCAACGGTAAAGAGCCAAGTCTGAATTCTACATATGGGTGCTCCATCACAACAGAAACTACCACTTTCCCCCAATCCAAAAATTGAGCACTCATGGGATGTTCGTCCCGCACTGAAGGACACTGAGGATTAATATTTATTGTTATTCTAATTGATTAACTTTTAATATTTGCCAATAGACTTCGTGTTACCCATCTTTATACCAAATTTACGGCAGAATCAACGCAACCAGGAGTACACTGTAAAACGATGAGGGGAGGTAGAAAGCCTGTTATATTACAAGAAAAATAAGAAAAAGAGTAGGAATGTTTTCTACAAGGTCACCTTTAGTAAAATGGCCCCATAAGTGAATCAGAAAATAAGTACATCCCTATAATTTGTCCCATGATAATTAAGAATTTTGTCAAAGCGCATAAAAATCTTTGTTTATTATACTAATAATAGTTACAACTTTTGTGCTATATTTTGATTATCATCCAACAACACAAAACCTAAACTTTTCCTTCAAACTGAGTCAAATTCTGTTAGTTAGTTTTACCGGTTTTGAATTGTTGACCGAGCCAATTTATTGTTCAGATCTTTCCAAACTGAAAAGCACAGAAAACAAACGAAATATTTAAAAGAATTTGATTTCATTCTTTAATTTGCTTATGTGGAAACGCGAGCTGTAATTAAACAAATTACGCGAGCTACTACTGACATGCCACAGACAGTAATTAAAAAACCTCGGAAACAATGCAGCGTGTAATAGGATGATGCGAAAAATCCGACTGAAATAAAACAGGAATAAAAAGAAAATGGAAACGGACAGAAAATAAAAGAAAACGGTGAAGCACACTTGGAACAAGAAAACATTTAATGATTCAGAACAAGAAGAAGTAAACATCTCAACTCAGATTTCGCCATCAACGTGTGATTCAATTTTAAAACCTGATTGGAAGTCACAAGAATTTCATTAGAAAGATGGCGGTTTTTTTTCTTCTTCAAGATTTTATGTTACATTTCTGTTAGTCAATGCAATTGGATTTCATTTTTTCATCTTTTCTTTTATTAAAGTAGAAAATATAAATTCTCTTTTCGTGTCAAGGGAAATTACGATTGCTTTTTAAAGGGTAATCGCCTTTTAAGAAAGGCTATTAAATGGGCTGATTTTTGCTGAGGAAATTTTGAGTTGAAGGAGAGAGAAAAACAAATTAAATTTTCTGTTGAAGTTTTTTTTTTTTTTATTCTATTATTCTTTCCCATAATATCAAACGCGTAAACATTAAGTACAGAGTTTTAAGACTTAGATAAACAGGCCGTTTATGGCAGAGGAAAGATTTTAGCCAAGGAGAGGGATGGAAATTAATTAAGTTAACTTTGCGCGTGGTTTGGTGTTCTTCTAAGCAAAATCCCTTTCCAGCTTTTATAATGGAGCTTATCATTTTTAATAATGCTCTTTTCGCAAAAATGAGATTACTCTTTAACTATTGAGTAAAATAATTAAAATAAATTTACATCTTTTCTTTATTATTTTTTTTAAAAACCGTTTTTTAATTTTCTAAATTTTTTTTACTTTGATCGTTTCGTTTTACTATGAAACAACTTGGAGTGTGTTTCAGAATAAAAGGTATTATAAACAAACCAGATTCACCATATTAATAAAAATGAGGATAGAAGAATATTTAAAAGAATACAGTTAATCCATGTCGAAAGTCGATTTACTGAACGCAGTTTTGCTCATACTCGTTACCTAAATTGCCTTCATTTAATTTGTTCAAATGCTGAAATTAAATATGTAGTATGCTGCAGAGTGTAATCCTGTAATTTGCAAAAATTATTGGCAGAAGAGAGGCCATGGATGGTTTAGTGGTTCGAATCCACTTTAAACGATAGGTTCCGGTCTAATAAGTCTGCAGAGCGGGCGCAATTCTGACAACCCTACCCCGTAAAAAGAAAAACATCTCATGTTTCTGAATCTGCCAGTACGTAGACTGTCTTGGATCACCATAGGTCTGTTGCGCCATTGAAAAAGAAGAAAAAAAATATCTATCTCTTTAATAAGAATTTTTTGATGAGTACCTTAAATTTCAAATTTCACAGTCCCCACAGTCGCACTACATCAAGTTTTTTTAAAGCTTTATATTCTGGGCGGAATAAAGCTTCGTGTCTGGTCTACTGCAGCCAGATATTTGCCAGATATATTTTATTCAAAAGGAAACTGAATTTACAGTTTTTTTTTTTTTACCGTTTTCCATTATAATAGTAAACCTTTATAATTAATTAAAAATGCATTGATTTATGAAAGATCTAAGTTAAGCTGCAACAGCGAAAATGGTATTTTAAATGGGTATTTAGAATAATGCAATTTCGTTCTACAACGGTACAACTCTCTTTTATTTCATTGTATACATTTTAAACTACGTCGTTACTTTTAGTAATATTAATATATATACAATGTTTACCTTAGCATTATACTGTCTTTAACTATTCAGTAGTACTATTTGTAAGATTTATTTAAATATGATGGCTTTATTTGAACAGATAAAATAGTATTATATGTAATACTTTTAAAAGGTTCGAGCATCTCGCTGCTTCAATTAAAATATTTATAAGATTATATTTGGGATTTTGTTGAGAATGAATGTGAATGAAAATTGGAAATGAGTAATGAAAACAATTCCAAGTTGGAAGGTATTCAGCTTATTTAATATATAACCTCCATTTTCAGCTATATAAGCATTTAAATAGTGACACCAATATTTTCATTGAAACATATTGTTACAAAAATATTGGTAACGTTAAAAATAAATTACAATTTTTATATGATTATATGTAAAAATTTTTATATGAGTTTTACTTCAATTGTTTCAGTATGCAAGAGATAAAAATTAAAAAAAAAAAAAAATGTAATAAGATAAAAAGTCGTTAATCACTTATCATTTCATCACTAATTTTCAATATTTTCAATTATTTATCATTTTAAATATTTATGATAATTATTTATAGATAATATATGATATTTATTTATAATATTTATTCACAATTTTTTTAATATTTAAATAGCTTCTACACCTTACACCATTGCATATATTAACTGGTTTTTTTTTAGTTTTAATCATCATATATATATTATATGGGCAAGCTGGAAAACGGAGAACAAAATACAAAATTCTATATCTATTAGATGTGTGATTATTAGACAAACGCGCGAAATTAAAATATTT
Organism: Caerostris extrusa; assembly: GCA_021605095.1. Classification (NCBI taxonomy): domain Eukaryota; kingdom Metazoa; phylum Arthropoda; class Arachnida; order Araneae; family Araneidae; genus Caerostris; species Caerostris extrusa. The sequence goes on from BPLR01018799.1 coordinate 133,299, forward strand.
TTTTTTTATTGATAATGCAAAACAATAATTCAGGAAAGATGTAATTGGAGGTAGTTCTTGATTTAATCCCAGACATTGGTAAAAATAGGTTATAAACATCATTCATAATACTGATTTTCTCTATCAGAAAAAATCGACGAAGAAACTGTAGAAAAAAATCAAGCAATCTAGAATTCATTAGATATAGATCATGTAAAAATAATGTACGTCAATCATATAAATATGAATTTTATGATCTACAATTTCATTAATTCCAAAATAAAAGAGATCTGATACATGTTGTTTCTTATTCCACTTGGTCGACAGCAACATTTAAACCAAGTCCATGAGTCCATATGGTCTCATGGAAGGAGGAAAGCAGCTTCTGTTGATATAGAGCACCCGTTGGTGGAAGTCTGACTTGGCTCCGAGTTGTTGAAGAAGGAGGACAGTGCCTTCGGGGAGGAATTTAGGGACACCTCCGACATTTGCGTATCATGTGGGAGAAAACACACGAAAACTCCCACCAGGTAGTTCGACGGACGGGGCAAGATGCTGAACATCACATTTGTAATCGAGGCTCCTCGTGTTTTGAAACAGTGTCTATAACAAAGCCTCCAAAGGATTGAATCTCAGCCTTCAAGCTCACCAGATTCCACTGGGCCACGAGTCGAGAAATCATCGATTATAGTTAACAATATCTTATTTTAAATTTCAAACTCAATACATTTGTACATTAAATGAGGAAATTAAATTTGATATTTAACAAGTAATCTTTTATTAAAATAATGAGAAATAATAATTTATTTTTGGCTTAAAACTTATGCTTATCTGGAATTCAAAAAAAAAAAATTAAATCTTTTTCCTGTTTCTTAATGATTTTTTTCTTTTATATTTCGAATATATCCATAAATATACAAATACTTCTTTAACAGATCTTTTAGTATTAAATAAATAGAAACAAACCTCCACAGATTTAGCCTGACAGCTTATTTAATTCAATTTATAATAATTAACTCAAAACTTGACAGATGGAAATTCTCCTTAAAAGATTCCATCAAATTACATTAAGAGAACGTGAATGCCAAATATGATTCGTTTGGAAGTCAACTGAACTGAACCGTTTCGGAATAGATTCGGAAGAACATTTACGACAATCTATTTGTCTGAATTTGGCATTGTTAGAATACATCCATCCGAAACATAAACCTTTCATCAATGCATAATAAAACAATTATTTCTTGAGTAGGAAGATGGAAAGTTTATGAAAATTAATCTATTTTGAGAGAATGAATTAACGACTCGATTGAAATACAATGCTAAATTACAAGACATTTTTACTGCTAATGAATTGAACTCCATACGGACGAATAAATCTTCTCGTGTTGCCATAAATCATAACGAAATAAATGGGAGCATTAAATCTTTTGCTTAGAAAATTCGATTAGGTAAGACTTCATTTGAACTTAAAATGAGAAATGTTTGTTTAAGAACATGGAAAATTTTGAATATTGTCATTAATTTAAACATAAAAATATTCCATAACTCTAAAATAGATAATTCAATTAGTGGGTGGAGATTTATTTTTCTGTTCTATATGTTAGCTGTTTGCAATCAGTTTTCATTTATGCGTAGGAACTGAATTGTTCATAAAGCATTCGACTCAGCCATAACCAACAAATGAATTACATTATTTATAATCGGATGTAAAAGTTACATGCTTTATGAAGTCTTTCTGTCAATAAAACTAATTCGCATATTAATTAGACTGAATAATTGAATTCTACACAAAAATTAATTATTTAAATAGAAGACAAGTTTTACATTTAAATGTGGAATAAAAATCTTGGTTTAAAACTCCTAAATAATTGACTTTTCGATGCAAAGTTCATTCTTTTCGTAACTATCAATATATTTCACATTAAATTTGACTAAAATACTTATTAAATATAAAGTAAAGTTCCATTTTAAGATAAAGAATGATACACTTCTAACATTGACTAACATGAAAAACTATTTACTGTTTTTCGTAGTTTTTTTTTTCTGGTTTTTTATTAAATAATTAAAAAGTTTGTATACACTTACATAGGCATGTATTGCGTCCCTTTCATATAATGAAAATTAAAAATAAAGTTTGTTTGGAAAATAACAACGCTTATTAAAAAGAATACACTTATTTAAATCCTAAAGGTCATCAACATTAATAGATAATAATGGATTTTGTTTTTATTTGGACATCTGCTAAATTGTAACTCATTCAATTCCATTGCTATATACAATACATATATATATATATATATATATATTAAAGTGCCCAATTCGTGAGCATTACCGGCGGGCGGAGATTCAATACACTGGCTGATTTGTTGTAGACACTGTTTCAAAAACAAGGATGCTCGATGGCGTATGGGATGTTCATCATCTTGCCTCGTGAGTCGAACTATCTGGTTATAATTTTCCGGGTTTTTTCGCATACGATACGCCATTGTGGGGTAGGTACCCTTAAAAGTCCTTTCGAAGGCGCTGCCCTCCTTCTCCAGCGACTCGGAGTCAAGCCAGAGCCTCGTTTTTACAAACAGTGCCTACAACAAAGGCGCCGGAGGATGGAACCTCCGTCCTAACGCTCATCAGAGGCTCACGCGGCTACTGAGCCACGAGTCGGGCAAACATCGATTATTAGTTAACAATATCTCATTTTAAGTTTAAAACTCATTACATCTGTACATTAAATGAGGAAATTAAATTTGATATTTAACAAATAATCTTTCATTGAATCAACGGGAAGTGATAATTTATTTTAGGCTTGAAACTTATCTTGAACCCCCAAAAAAAAAAAGAATTCATTTCAACTTTAAGATTGTTTTTTAAACATATTTAATATATCCACAAATATATAAATACTTCTTAAACAGAACTTTTAACATTAAATAAACAAAAACAAACTCCATAGATTTAACCGACAGCTTATTTAAATCAATTTATTATAATCAAATCAAAACTTGACAGATGGAAATTCTCCTTAGAAGATTCCATCAAATTGAATTAAGAGAACGTGAATGCCAAATATGATCCGTTTGGAAGACAAAGTGAACTGAACCGTTTCGAAATAGATTCGGAAGAACAATTCCGACAATCTATTTGTCTGATTTCGGCATTGTTTGAGTACATCCATCCGAAACATAAACCTTCCATCAATGGATAATAAAACAATTATTTCCTGAGTAGGAAGATGGAAAATTTATGAAAATTAATCTATTTTGAGAGAATGAATTAACGACTCGATTGAAATACAATGCTAAACTACCCGACATGTTTACTGTTAATGAATTGAACTACATACGGACGAATAAATCTTCTCGTGTTGCCATAAATCATAACGAAATAAATGGGGGTATTAAATCTTTTGCTAAGAAAATTTGATTAGATAAGAGTTTATTTGAACTTCAAATGAGGAATGTTTGTTTAAGAACAAAGGAACTTTTTGAATGTTATCATTAATTTAAACATAAAAATGTTCCATAACTCTAAAATAGATAATTCAATTAGTGGGTGGAGATTTATTTTTTGTTCTATATGTTAGCTGTTTGAAATCAGTTTTCATTTATATGATGTATGAATTGAATCGCTCATAAAACATTTGACTCAGTCATAAACCAACAATTGAGTTACATTATTTATTATCGGATGTAAAAATTATAGGTACTTGCGTATTAACGGTACCTTTGGCGACAGTTGCGCCAATAAAGAGCACACGCGCCAACCGCAGCTACAGATTTGGCGGTTTTTAAGTGGCACCAATCTATTCTATTGGTTTGGTAACCTTAGTAGCTGTTAGATTGGCGACACTTAAAACCGCCAAGTCTGCCGCCAAGGTACCGTTAATACGAAAGTACCAAATTATATTATACAGTATTTCTGTCAATAAAAGTAATTAGTCATATTAATTTAGACTGAATAATTGAATTTATTACTAAAATTAATTATTTAAATAGAAGACAAGTTATGTGATTAAATGTAGAATAAAAAATGGGTTTTAAACCCTTAAATAATGCGAAGTTCATTCTTTTTTGTAACTATTGATATAATTCATATTTAGATTAAGTAAAATACTTATTAAATATAAACTAAAGTTTCATTTTTAATATAAAGGCTGATGCACTTCTAACATTAAATGACATGAATGAATTAATTTTCTAACATTTGTGAAAAAAAAATTTTTTTGGTTTTTTTTTAAAAAGTAATTAAAAGTTTGTATAAACTTTCATAGGAATGTATTGCGTTGTTTTGATATACGCAAACGTAATATTAAATATTTAAACTTGCTTGGAAAATAACAACTCTTATAAAAAAGAAAACACTTATTTAAATCTTAAATGTCTTTAATAACAAAATCAATTAAAAATATTGATAATGCTTTTTAATTAGACATTTGTTATGTTGTCACTCTTTCTGCTCCATTGCCACTACCATATACTTAATAATATATATATTAGGGCTGAAGCTCAATCCGCTGAAGACATTATTATTTCAAAAACCTAGGAGACTCGATGGCGTTTAAGATGTTCAGCATCTTGCGTCGTGAGTCGGACTATCTGGTGGGAGTTTTCCAGATTTTTCTCCCATACGATATGCAAATGCAGGGCAATTCCGACAATAGGATTTAGATAATCGGCAAATAATCTAATTAATTTCATTTAGTTCTAACAAGTGTATTTATTTTAAAAAAAAAAAAAAAACTGCATTGAAATAATTTTAATAAATAATGCAATTAATAAATTTGATTTCATATTTTGTCGATAAACAAATTTTATAATAACAGTTTAGATAATTTTTATCCAATGGGCACGTGTTTGCAGTTTAAATGTACTTGTTCTGTTCGTTTTGACCTTCAGAATAACCTTGAATTCGTTATATTAGCTACTGTTAAGAAGAAAATAGTGACGCTCCTTTTAACGGAAGATTGATGCATGAGGAGATTATCTGTCGATCAGTTAATCTGTCATTTAACTGTCAAAATTTACGATGTACAGATACATCGGTCATCATCAATATATATTGCTATCATTCAGTCAGTAGCTTCATAGTCTGCTCTTTATTATAACTTGCAATCATATATTATTTAAATGTTTTTTAATGTTTCTAAATTTTGTCTACCTTTATTTGTCTGTCTTTGTATTACAAGCATTTAAAAATATTAATAATATTTTAATTAAAATATAATTTATTAATATTTGTTAATGTTAATTTATAATATTTTAATTTACTTCTTTTTATGACGTGAATGTGACTTGTCTTCAACAGTCAGAAATACAGCAGATTCACAGCAAATTCAGTTTTATCTAGGATGCACTGAGAGAAGACAACAGTGTTGTATTATATTTCCAGATTTAAAACAGGTGGTCAAACGTTCGCAGGTTAAAGTATAAAAAAATAATCCATTATCTATCACCTATCAGCTTGACTTAACCCTTTTTCTCTTTTTGTAATCGTCTTTTACTAATAACCTAATTTCATGCCTTCAGACTATAGTGGCGTACAAACCGCAAATAATAATAAATAAAGTCCTGTTTTTATGTTTTTGGGTGTGACAAGAGTATTTTCGAAACCAAAATAATATAAAAAATAAATATGACGCATTGAACTTGTGTAGGTCATAAAGAAAAATTAAACATGACAGAACTGCCAGAAAAACGAAAAGTTATTATCTGTTATATTTTCATAGAAATAAAGACAAGTAAGATTTCTGGCAGCTACTTTTCATTAGTTGCTACTTTATTCTGGATCTACTTTTATTCTTTTTAATATTTTGGCGTATAAAGAGTATTCCATCCTGACTCTTATCAAAATATACGACTATTTATTTTATCTTTTGTTATCATCTGAAGTTCTTATAAGTTCATTTTATTTTTTAAAAGTTTTATTTGGTTCTCCTTCATAATGAAGTTTTATATGTTATCTTTGGTTAGATAGTACGTACAGGGATGAATTTTTACCGACACTTTTGGCATACAAACCGCAGATTAGGAGCAGCGACCTAATATTATATAATAACAGCGAATAAATTATATTAAGATTATTTATTTTTGTCTTTTAATATTTTGTTGAACATCAGCCTGATAAAGAATCTAATAAAATGTTTCAGAAGAGCAGAACTTGACTGAAATTATGTTTTCTTGGCATATGAACTTAATTAAATTTATGTTTTCCGAGTTTGGTGTTACCTTATGTCGCATGACTAGTGGCTTAGTGGTAACGTGCGACACTGGTGAGCATTAGGGCTGACGTTCAATATGTTGGCAGCTTTGTTGTAGACACAGTTTCGGAAAACGAGATTTGGTTTGTCGCTCCACAGTCATTTTGTGCACAACTTGAGCTAATTCGACCGCGACCTATAGTTTATTGTTCATTTCGAACCACTAACAGACATCCATTCCACATAAGCCATACCACTGAAATTTTTCCCAGAAGACACTTCATTCCTTCTTCAGCTGTGGCCTAATGGCCAATTGGCAAGCGCTCTGACCTTTGATATCACAAGCTTCAGCTTCGAATCCTGGTGGTGGCATGGATGTTTATGAGTGGTTCGAAATCCACGTTAAACTGTAGATCTCTGTATAATTATCATAAATTGTACAAAAAAGACGGTAGAGTGACAAACCAAACCTTTAGCGACTCGGAGTCAAGTCAGACTTCTACTTACGGGTGCTCCATCACAACAGAAGCTGCCCCCTTTCCTTCCATTCATGAGTGGACTACTCATGGGGTATCCGTCCGCATTGAAGGATACTGAAGATTCGACATAACAATAACAGAGCAGAATCGAAAGATAATTATGAGAACAGATATTTATTTACAATTGTTAGCAATAAAAGTTCAATAACTCTTTTAACGAACGATTTTCTTCCATACGACTTGCAAATTTGGGACAGTAACCCCCAAAGTTTATCTGAAAGGCACTGTTCACCTTCATCACCCGTCTGTGGGCTGTTCAGGATATACTTAAGCGGAATACGAGGTCCACCGATTTATAACATCATCATCAATAAGAACAGAAAACAATATTAATCTCGAACAAATTAGTTTAAAACACATTGAGCAACAAATAAAAAACATAATAATAATAATTTGCTTTATGATTTATAGAATTACTGAATAGAGTAATTTCCTCCCCTCATCTATCCTATACAGGTATTCTCCATGTGTGGGAACCGAATTTAATGATATCCATTGAAAACAGCTGCTGTTGCACCATTATAATATGTTAAAAACGCATTGCTTTGTTATAAATTAAAATTAATTCTAAAGAAAGTCATCCCAAGTGGATGCTCAAACTAATAATGCATATAATATCGTTTCATTCTAAAATCTCATGGTTCATTTCATCTCGCTGAGCAGTTTTTAAACTACAAGTTCCTTTTAATTGCATTGAAAAACACTTGATGGTTGAATTTGCATAATTTGATGTGGAACTACATTGCTGTATCGAATTTGAAAATTAGTTAAATGATAGTACTGTTATGTGCATGTAGTTAAAGATTAATATGTTCTGGTTAGCATTATTCTGTACTGGAAGAATAACTTAAGAGACTGTCAATGCATTTAATGTTTTTGTGAGAAGAATTATGATGAGAGATCTGATTCAGAAAATTTCCCAAGATAAATTTTCTCTTTCCGAATCTCAACATTAAAATCACAAAGCAATTAAATTTTGATATCATCATAAAAAGAATATTGCTGCTCTAAAAATTGCGGTTTTACTTAATTAAAATAAAGCTCAATAATAACTGACGATTAATATAAATGTTTGGCGATTAATTTCTGTTACGCACCAATATGTATATTATATATATATATATATATGTAGACTTTCACCGGTTTCAAAAGATGCATCCCGGCCGAACCCCCAATTTTGTAGACTTCAGCCGCTTCCAATAGATTCATCCCGGCCGAGCCTACAGTTTTGTAGACTTTTTCTCAGTCTAGCGAATTTTTTAACGACAGAGGGAGGCAATCTAGGGTGTATTTCAAAGCGACATAAAGAAGCGTTGGTTTTCTCTCAACAACATATATTTAATGAATATATTTACATCAATATTTACAGAAAGCATGGATACATTCACAACCATTTTCTACCGCTGCTTGACGCAGCGTCTCCCATGTCCGTTAGATTTCTCCTCTCACGCCAAACTACGGGGTTTCTTCCCTTCTTCCAGGGCCAGAGTTCAAGGTCCAATGCCGTCACTGCATGGCAAAAAGGTTGGTGTGAAAGGCACATAATCCGTGATGTGTTTCCATCTGGTGCTTAGTAGGCAAACAAATCCTACAGAATCGGCCATCCTGCAGGTCACTGCCCACAGTGACTTAACACACAAAAATCAAATAATTGGAGAATATGATTATCAGTAGTTCACATTACTATTGGCAAAATATCAATCAAATATCATATTAATAAAGTATAATGACAAATAATAAAAATAGCAAATAAAGCAGAAACTAATGTTCGAATATACCATACAAAAGTAATTAGTTCCAATAATATCATATTCTGAAATATACGCGATTAATACTGATATCAAATTCCGGAATACATCAAATTATATCAATATCAAATTCTAAAAAGCTTTTATACCCCATATAAGAAATAATAGTAAGACACAAAAACATATCATATTAATAGAAATATTATTTAACATTAGGTATTATATAATCCTTAATCAAATTTTTTGCATAAAAGGATCAGGGGGATCCTCTCCTTCCTTAAAACGTCTTCGAATGCCTCTAGTACGCTTTTGATTTCCTTCCTACCCCGAAATCCTTCCTTTGAATGATTTGGATCTCTGTACTTGGATCCGCGCAACTTAAAACCCGTTGATCTATCATATCCTTTAGGTTGTTGAATGTGGGTAAGACGAGGTATTCCGCCAACTGATACACCACGCGAGCGACGCAGTCCCTCATACCGCTGGTGTTTTCGACCGTCACCTATCTTCACAACATTATGAGCAGTATATTTCTAGTACGTTGACGAAGAACAACACCATTCTCTATTTTATCCCCAGATTGTACGTTTTCCTCACTTTTAACTTCAGATACGGGAATTAACAGCTTTTCCCTTTCTTCTGCTTCGTACGATCAAAACTCAAAATTAACTTTAATTGTATCAGCGATACTGTGTATTTTTGCTCTGACAGCTTTAACGTTAACAGCGCATTCATCCTTCGCTACTCCCCTTTGAAACTGAACTACATCTTCCTTTTGTAGAAACTCATGCTTATCTTCTAAACTAAGTAGCTAACCTTATCTTCTATAGTAATATCAAATTTACCCTCAGCCAAATCATAAATTTTTTTACCATTAGATACTACAGACGATTTTCCTAAATAGGTTTCTTGATAAGGATCAGAACATCCTAAATGTTTAATAACACTACTCAAGACGTCAGGTTTAACGACTTCTCTAGGTAACATTCTAACATGTGTAGTATATACACTTTGTCGTCTTTCGACATAATAATTTGCACTTTTCACATATTTTTTCCCAATAAAGTTTACCAAATCTGAAAAGGCTTTATTTCTTGTAACTGAACAAAGACTGATCATATATGCTAATTAACAGGTGGGCTGAAAATATCATAGGATAACACATAGATGGCTCTACTAGTATTAAATCCATATAATTTTTAGTTAGCCCAAACCTTCAAAAGACATAGTACGTACAGGGATAAATTTTTACCGACACTTTTGGCGTACAAACCGCAGATTAGAGCAGCGACTTACTATTATATAATAACAGCGAATAAATTATATTAAGATTATTTATTTTTGTCTTTTAATATTTTGTTGAACATCAGCCTGATAAAGAATCTAATAAAATGTTTCAGAAGAGCAGAACTTGACTGAAATTATGTTTTCTTGGCATATGAACTTAATTAAATTTATGTTTTTCCGAGTTTGGTGTTACCTTATGTCGCATGACTAGTGGCTTAGTGGTAACGTGCGACACTGGTGAGCATTAGGGCTGCCGTTCAATATGTTGGCAGCTTTGTTGTAGACACAGTTTCGAAAACGAGATTTGGTTTGTCGCTCCACAGTCATTTTGTGCACTACTTGAGCTAATTCGACCGCGACCTATAGTTTATTGTTCATTTCGAACAACTAACAGACATCCATTCCACATAAGCCATACCACTGAAATTTTTCCCAGAAGACACTTCATTCCTTCTTCAGCTGTGGCCTAATGGCCAATTGGCAAGCGCTCTGACCTTTGGTATCACAAGCTTCAGCTTCGAATCCTGGTGGTGGCATGGATGTTTATGAATGGTTCGAAATCCACGTTAAACTGTAGGTCTCAGTATAATTATTATAAATTGTACAAAAAATGACGGTAGAGTGACAAACCAAACTTTTAGCGACTCGGAGTCAAGTCAGACTACTACTTACGGGTGCTCCATCACAACAGAAGCTGCCCCCTTTCCTTCCATTCATGAGTGGACTACTCATGGGGTATCCGTCCCGCATTGAAGGATACTGAAGATTCGACATAACAATAACAGAGCAGAATCGAAAGATAATTATGAGAACAGATATTTATTTACAATTGCGAGCAATAAAAAAGTTCAATAACTCTCTGAACGAACGATTTTCTTCCATCCGACTTGCAAATTTGGGACAGTAACCCCCAAAGTTTATCTGAAAGGCACTGTTCACCTTCATCACCCGTCTGTGGGCTGTTCAGGATATACATAAGCGGAATACGAGGTCCACCGATTTATAACATCATCATCAATAACATCAGAAAACAATATTAATCTCGAACAAATTAGTTTAAAACACATTGAGCAACAAATAAAAAACATAATAATAATAATTTGCTTTATGATTTATAGAATTACTGAATAGAGTAATTTCCTCCCCCTCATCTATCCTATACAGGTATTCTACATGTGTGGAAACCGAATTTAATGACATCCATTGAAAACAGCTGCTGTTGCACCATTATAATATGTTAAAAACGCATTGCTTTGTTATAAATTAAAATTAATTCTAAAGAAAGTCATCCCAAGTGGATGCTCAAACTAATAATGCATATAATATCGTTTCATTCTAAAATCTCATGGTTCATTTCATCTCGCTGAGCAGTTTTTAAACTACAAGTTCCTTTTAATTGCATTGAAAAACACTTGATGGTTGAATTTGCATAATTTGATGTGGAACTACATTGCTGTATTGAATTTGAAAATTAGTTAAATGATAGTACTGTTATGTGCATGTAGTTAAAGATAATATGTTCTGGTTAGCATTATTCTGTACTAGAAGAATAACTTAAGAGACTAGCAATGCTTTTTTTTTTTTTTGTGAGAAGAATTATGATGAGAGATCTGATTCAGAAAATTTCCCGAAGATAAATTTTCTCTTTCCGAATCTGAACATTAAAATCACTGTTCGATAGCTCGGACACACAAAAATAAACGCAAATAATCTTCGACACAGACACGAAGAAATGAATGGACTGTATAAATTAATCTCCTTTATTTAGGCAGCCATCAAGCTCGAAGATGGACTGCCACACGCAACCTTTCTCGTTGGTTACACTTATTGAAGTCTTTTTACTTATGCAGCCATGAAGCTCGAAGATGCACTGCCACACGACTATTCTCTTTGGTCGTAGTTGTTCAACTCATTTAGTTTGCAGCCATCAAGCTCGAAGATGCACTGCCACGCAACCTTTCTCTTTGGTCGCTGAGTTTCAACTCCTTTACTTATGCAGCCATCAAACTCGAAGATAGACTGCCACACAACCTTTCTCTTTGGTTGCAGAAGTTCAACTGCTTCTTACACTCTTTTCTCTCTCCGTCACCTCACCCCCTGCCAGACACCCCCACAGACAGGATGTTTTCTGGACATAGGGCATTGACCTCTCCCTACGCAGGGGGACCTGGGTTTCGACGTAACAATCACAAAGCAATTAAATTTTGATATCATCATAAAAGTATATTGCTGCTCTAAAAATTGCGGTTTTACTTAATTTAAATAAAGCTCAATAATAACTGACGATTAATATAAATGTTTGACGATTAATTTCTGTTACGCACCAATATGTATATTGTATGTATATATATATATGTATATATATATAGGACCACCAATAAATTTGACAGTTCCCAAGATACATGGAAAAAAGATGCGCAGCCATTCCATCTGTATCTACAGGCATCCACTTTTATAAATCTTATTTCATAATTCTGCCAATAATTTTAAATCATTTGAAATGATGGTATCTTTTAATCGTTCGATAAAAAATTATCGTTAGATAATAGTCTGAAACCTTTTAAGAACAAAAATAATTTAAAATAGAATAGGTTTTGAATAATAAATTTTGCAATAGGTTATGAAATTAAAAAGCCAAATTGCTTCTAATGAATTACATTTTATAAATTCAGTTTCTTGCAGTATAAATTATTAAAATAAAACATTTCCAAAATTTGGTCCTACTATGGTTCTACTATTTCATTTTGGTTTTTCATTAAATGTATTTAAAAGTTCCGAAACTTTAATTGTTTTACTATACAAATTATCAAAAAAATTTTTTTGTTGAAATATATTTACTGTTCGTTTGCATAATGGCACTAAAATAAATTAGCTTTAATTACTGCTCTTTTACGACGATTCACATCAACCGATAAATTTAATTAATGAATTAATTTAAAATAATGAAACGCCTTTTATTTTGAAACGCAAATAAATAGTAAAAAATAAAGAATATTTTTCTTTATCAACTTCTATGCAATCCGCCATGATGCCAATTTTTACTTTAATTGAAGTAAAAATTTAGTAAAGCCAAACCAGTTTAATTTCTTTTCTTTCATTTAAAAAAAAGTTGGAAACAGGAAAAGAGTTTCTTCGTTTTAATTAATATACACTTACAAACATGCACGATTTTATCTTAAAAATACTCTTTTATTATTGGCGAATGTATGTTAAAAGACTAAATATCAAAAACTATGCGCACTGAAACTTTCCATTTTCCTTTACATAAGTAATGCGGCATTTAAGCTGAATGTTTTTTCTATGGTTAATGATTTTATTTAAATTTTAAAAGAAATTCAAATTGGCGCTATTTTATTTACATGATAATAATCCATTTTTCAAGTACTCGCTTTTTTTAACTCTTATAAGCAAGAAAACATTTTCTTAAAAATAATTACACGCTCTCTAGTCTTTCTAGTTCTATCCTCAAAAAATTATAATATGTTTTACTCTTAAAATGTGTCGCAAGTGTTCAACAAATTACTTTCAATGTCCTCATTAGATAAAAAAAAAAAAAAAAAAAAGAAAAACAGCATAAAAAATTTAAAAACACAACACTGAAGTTATTTAATGTTAGTTTTAAAAATATTAAGAACATTTTCCCCAAACAAATTAAAAAAAATATGAAGAGCGGCGTTGTTTAAAATTCACAAAGAACTAGATTTTTAAGTAAACAAAAGACAGAAAGGTTTGATGCTGTCTTCTTTAATCCATTGATGGGGTTTTTGAATTTTTAACCAACTTCATTTTGTGTGGATGTAGGTGGAGACATAATTAAACAGACCTCGACATTAAACAAAGAAATAAATATAAAAAAAACTTGGAAAACTAAGTATAATAGTTAATGACAGAATTAGTCAATATAAAAAAAACAAAACAAATTTATTATGTTTTTTTAAGAAGATAATGTTTTCAATTCTAATCTTAATAATTTTTTTTTCAAATTCTTTTGTTAAAATGGTTTGTCTTTAAAAATTAAATATGAAGAAAAGATATAGAAATTAAAAAGGAATATTTGAATTGTTCTAATTTCCAGATATTTATTTTTAACAGCTGCGTTTTATTAAACTTTTTAATTCTCTCTCTCTCATCGACTTTATATTTTGTTAAATACGACATTAAAAATAATTTATTTAAATAGCTCTAACAGAAGGGCTGAAAAGTTCATAGGCGGACACATAGATGGCGCTACTAGTATTAAATCCATATGTTTTTAGTTAGCCCTAACCTTCAAAAGACAACGTGTATAAATTTCACAGTGGTTGCACTATTAGTATGTGAGTTATAGCATTTTTAGTGAAGCAACCTTTTGTTAGTTTGAAAAAATGGATAAAAAGGAATTTCGTGTGTTAATAAAGCATTGCTTTTTGGCAAAAAAAAAAAAATACTATTGAAGCCAAGGCTTGGCTTGATAAACATTATTCGGATTTTGCACCAGGAAAATCAACCGTAGAGAAGGGGTTTGCTAAATTTAAACGAGGCGAAATGAGCACCGAGGACGATGCACGCAGTGGACGCCCCAAAGAGGCTGTTACCGACGAAAACATCAAAAAAAGTCCACAAAATAATTTCTGATAACCGTAAAGTGAAGTTGATTGAGATAGCTGAGACCCTAAAGATATCAAAGGAACATATCGTGAATGAATATTTGGATATACGAAAGCTCTGTTCAAAGTGGGTGCCGCGCGAGCTCACAATCGACCCAAAACAACAACGAATTGATGATTCTAAGCAGTGTTTGGAGCTGTTGAATCGTAATAAACACGAATTTTTGCGTCGATATGTGACAATGGATGAAACATGGCTCCATCATTTCACACCGGAGTCCAATCGACAGTCAGCCGAGTGGACTGCACGTGATGAACACTTAAAATGCTATAACTTCACTAAAAATGCTATAACTTACATACTAATAGTGTAACAGCTGTAAAATTTATACACATGTCTTTTGAAGGTTAGGGCTAACTAAAAATTTTATGGATTTAATACTAGTAGAGCCATCTATGTGTCATTCTATGATATTTTCTGCCCACCTGTTAACTAGCATATATGATCAGTCTTTGTTCAGTTACAAGAAATAAAGCCTTTTCAGATTTGGTAAACTTTATTGGGAAAAATATGTGAAAAGTGCAAATTATCTTTCTACAAGATTTATGGATCTCCACTTATTTTCTTCGTCATAAATTTTACCAATAAAGTTCTGTTTTTATATTTCTGGATGTGACAAGAGTATTTTCGAAACTAAAATAATATTAAAAAATAAGTATGATGCATTGAACTTATGTAGGTCATAAAGAAAAATTAAACATGACAGAATTGCGAGAAAAACGAAAAAATATATTTCATAGAAATAAAGACAAGTAAGATTTCTGCCAGCATTTTTCATTAGTTGCTACTTTATTCTTAATCTACTTTTATCCTTTTTTTATATATATTGGCGTATAAAGAGTATTCCATCCTGACTCTCATCAAAATATACGGCTCTTTACTTTATTTTTTTATCATCTGAAGCTCTTATAAGTTTATTTTTAAAAGATTTATTTGCTTCTCCTTCATAATGAAGTTTTATATGTTATCTTTGGTTAAATAGTACGTACAGGGATGAATTTTTACCGACACTTTTGGCGTACAAACAGCAGATTAGGAGCAGCGATCCATAATCCGAACAGAGGAATTCTAAAGTCTTTTAACGTATAATTCTGGGATTATAGATCTTTTCTATCATCTGAAGTTCTCATAAGTCTATTTTGTTTTTAAAAGATTTACGTGCTTCTTCCTCATAATGAAGTTTTTATATATTATCTTTGGTTAGATAGCGCGTTCGATGTTTTCCAGCAATGAATTTTTACCGATACTTCTGAATAAAATACCTTGGATTAGGAGCAGCAACCTAAATTCCGAATGGGTGAACTGTAAGTCGTTTGACGTATAATTCAGGGATTATAGTTCTTTTTTATCATCTGAAGTTCCTATCAGTTTACTTTACTTTTAAAAGGTTTATTTACTTCTACCTCCTAATGAAGTTTTATGTACTATATTTGGTTAGATAGTACGTTCAGGAACGAATTTTTACCGATACTTTTGCGTACAAATCGCTGATTGGGAGCAGTGACCTAAAATCAAAATAAAGGAATTCTAAAATCTTTTAAAATATTTTCATGGTTTGCTTTGTTACTCTAAAGTCATTTTTTGAATACCTTGCGCTAATTATATGTGGATTCCGAATCACTAAAAATCACCATTTTCCTGCCAGGATTCGAACAGAAGCCTGTGGAACCAAGGGCCAGAGAGGTAGTCAATTAACCATTATGCTACTGTAATTTTGGATCATAGATAGCAGACTGCTTTATTATACGTTATTGAATAATCTGGAAAATGTACATACAAAAATAAAAATAAATACACAGAGGCGTAAAAGTTTTTATCTGATTTGTCATTTATAAAACTTAATTTCACAATTGTATTTTGTAAATTTAATAATGCAAATTGTATTTCGACAATGAATATCAAGCATAGATATTAAAAACAATATTGAATAATTAGAGCAAAGATAGGTTTAAACAACTAACCTTTCTCCTATTGATGGATTGGTCTTTCAAAATTAGAAAACCGTTTCGTTTTCTTCGCCCGAAACAGATTCCACTAATTCATTTCACACATTTAAAACCGTTGGAAGCCAATGTTTCATCCGAATCCTCCCCAACTGAAACTTAGACAGCAAAATTAAATAGTTAAACGAATTGATTTCGTCATTTCGCTATTGTGCGGTATCGATGCCTGCAACAAATGACGTCTCTCTGCAGACATACGTCACACATTGATTAAAACACCTCGGAGACCCTCCACTTCAGCAATGCACTCCATAACGAGGGGGTGGATAAATCTACGAGGAGAAACCAAACACCCACGTCTTCGTCGACAAAAATAAAAAAATATGGCCGTGAAGAAATCTTGCAAAACAAGAAGATATTGAATGGCCTTAAGAACAAGAAGCAAACAAAAATCAATTTCGTTTTCCAACGTGTGATTCAATTTTAAAACTTGATTGGGAGTCACAAGAATTTCATTAGAAGGTGGGAAGTTTCTTTTAGGATTTTTATACTGCATTTCTGTTTCTCAATGTAATTAGATTTCTTTTCTTTCTTCTTCTGCGGTGGTAAAGAATAGAAATACAGTTTTCACGCCTGGTTGAATTTGGGATGCTTTTTTGTCCCTGAATAATCGCCGCTTAGAAAGGCTATTAAATTCTCTCCGTTGCTGATTTTTAGTGAGGAAAATTTGAGTTTGAGTGAGAGAAACGTAATCAGTTTTCTTTACGTAATGGTGAACGCATAAGCAATAAGTATAGAGTGTTAAAACTTGATAAGCATGCGTTTCTACAGTAATAAAATAATAACACCCCCCAAAAAAAAGATGAAATTAATTAAGCTAAATATGTGCGTGGATTCTTATGGTTTGCGTATTATTAAGCAAAATGTGATTGCAATTTTTTTATGCCGAACTCATTACCATTAATATTGCTTTTTCATAAAGCGAATCATTAGATAAAATGATCGCAGTAAATTTACCTTTTATTTTCGTCTCTTAATATTTTGTTGAACATCAGCTTAATAAAGAATCTAATAAACTCGGAAGCAGAGAACTCGACTGTAATTGTGCTTTCTTGGTATATGAACTTAATTAAATATCTTCTACCAGAATCAAGGTTTTTTCATGTAGCCTGACTCGTAGTTCAGTGGCAATGTGTACCATAAGAAAAACATTGATTTATTACAATTGATTTACAACAAAAACAATTACGAACAAGTTGGAATATTGCTTTTTTATAAAGCGAACCATTAGGTAAAACGATTGCAGCAAATTTATATTAAGATCGTTTATTTTTGTCTCTTAATATTTTGTTGAACGTTAGCTTGATAAAGAATCTAATAAAAAGATTCGGAAGCCTTGCACTCGATTGAAATTGGTTTTTTTCCTATAAGTTTTAATTAAATTGTATGCTTTTCCAGAGTGTGTTTAATTATGTAGCCCCACTAGATTCGGTGGCAACGGCACAGGTGGTTAGCATTAGGGCGGAGATTCAAGATAATGGTCGGCTTCGTTGTAGACACAGTTTCATAAAAATAGGAAATTCAATGGTGTTTGTGATGTTCAGCATCTTGCCTCATTTATCGGCCTATGGTGAGGTTTTCGGATTTTCTTCCGAACGATACGTAGATGCTCTGTAGTTCACTATAAAAGTCCTCTCGGAAGGCACTGCACCATTTCTTCATAGACCGTATAATGACTAATCGGTTAGTGCTCGGCCGGTACCACAGGCTTAAGATTCGATTCCTGGCACAGGCATGAATGCTTGTTCGTGATTCTAAACCAGGCCCGATAAGCTGTAGGTCTCAGTTTAATTAGCCTAAAAAGTGTACAAAAAATTACCGTAGCGTGGAAAACCAAACATTCTTTAGCCACTTGTAGCCAAGTCAGACTTTTCCCTATGGGTGCTCCATTAGAACAGCAGCTTTCCCTTTCCACCATCCATGAATGGACTAGTCATTGGGTGTCCGTCCCGCAAATGTTTGCGAGAAATACCCCAATTTTTCCCGGAAGGCCTTCCTCATTCCCTACCCATCTGGGCTGTTCATGTTATACATAAGCGGAACACGATGTTCACCGATGTGCAACATCATCAACAACAAAAAGTATTAATCTCGAACAAATTAATTTAAAACACATTGAGTAACAAATGCGAAAAAAATTCCCTTATGATTTATAGATGATCTGGATAGAGTCATTTTCTGCACTCATCTATCCTCTACAGGTATTCTCCGTTTGCGGAACCGAATTTAATGTCGCCCATTGAAAACAGCTGTTGTTGCCCCATTATAATACGTTAAAAACGCATTGCTTTATTATAAACTAAAATTAATTCAAAAGAAAGTCATCCAAAGTGGAGGTTCAAACTTATAATGTATGTAATATCGTTTCATTCTAAAATCTCATGTTTCATTTACTGTCGTTGCGTAGTTTTTAAACTGCACGTCGTTCCTTTTAATTGCATTAAGAAACAATTGATGGTTAAATTTGCATAATTTGATGTTCGACTCCACGGCAGTATAGAATTTGAAAGTACTATTTTAATTTATATTTGCTAATACTATTATAAATATGTATTAGTTAAATATTAATATATTCTGGTTAGTATTATTTTCAACTAGCAGAATAACTCCTGAAACTAGCAATTTATTTAATTTTTCAGTGAGAAAAATTATGATGGGAGATCTGATTCAAGAAAATTTCTCAAGAAAAATTATTCTCTTTCCAAATCTCAATATTAAATCCATAAAGCAATTAAATTTTGATATCAATATAAAAGCACGTTAGAGTAAGCATTATTAATACTGTTATAAAAGTTGCAATTTTGCTTAATTAAATAAAAGATCAATAGCAACTAGCGATCAATACAAGTGTTTGGCGAATTTCGTTTGCGCAATATACTTATAAATATATATAATTATTTACATATATGTTGTTGCTGTTCAAATGCATCTAGAAATACAGAGACAGTTATTCTTTACGCCATAAGCAAGGGCTGTACCGTTTTTTTACTCATTTAGCATATATATTTATATATAATAAGTATGCCTGGAAATAAAAAATATTTTTTTATCAAATTTTTTGCAATCCGCTAAGACGCCAACTTTTACGCCAAGTTAAATCAAAAGTAAATTAATTTCTTTTCTTCATTTAAAAAAGACTAAGATTAGAGGAAGATAGTTTCCTCTTTTTAATTAATTATAAATTTAAAAGATACAATATTTTCTCTTAAAAATATTCTTTTATTATTGGCTAATGCATATTAAAAGACTAAGTATCAAATATTTTGCGTAACTTTCAATTCTTCCTTCACAATATAAATGTAAGGGAAAAATTTAAGTAGCACAGCATTTAAGCTGAATTTTTTTATATGTTTAAAAGATTTTATTTAAATTTTGGAAAAAATCCAAATTGGCGTTATTTTATTTACATGATAATAAGTCATTTTTCCAAGTACTCTCTTTTTTTAACTCTTAAAAGCAAGAAAACATTTTCTTAAAAATAATTACACGCT
Source organism: Caerostris extrusa (assembly GCA_021605095.1). Lineage (NCBI taxonomy): Eukaryota > Metazoa > Arthropoda > Arachnida > Araneae > Araneidae > Caerostris > Caerostris extrusa. Next base: position 153,186 of record BPLR01018799.1, read on the forward strand.
TTCTAGTTCTTTCCTCGAAAAATTAATATGTTTTACTCTTAAAATGTGTCGCAAGTGTTCAACAAATTACTTCCAATGTCCTCATTAGACAAAACATAAAAACAACAGCAAAAAATTTAAAAACACAACGCTGAGGTTGTTTAACGTTAGTTTTAAAAATATTAAGAACATTTTTCGCAAACAAATAAAAAAAAATGTGAAGATGGGCGTTGTTTAAAATTTGCAAAGAATTTAAATTTTTAAGTAAACAAAAGACAGAAATTTTTAATGTTGTCTTCTTTAATCCATTGCTTGGGTTTTTAAATTTTTAACCAACTTAATTTTGTGTGGATAAATAAAGTGGAGAAATAATTAAACAGACCTCAAAATTAAACAAAGAAATAATAATCGTAAAAAAAAGTTTGGGAAAACCAAGTATACTAGTTAATGAAAGAATGAGACAATATAAATAAAACATATTTGTGATTTTTTTAAAAAGAAATAATGTTTTCAATTCTTATCTTAGTAATTTTTTTAACTTCTTATTGTTAAAATGGTTTGGTTATTTTTAACAATTAAATAACAAATAAAACGAAATAGAAATTAAAAAGTAAAGATTGAATAGTTCCATTTTCTAGATAATTATTTTTAAGAATACTGTTTTATTATGCTTTTTAATTCTCTTTCCTCGTTATTTTAAATTTTTTTTATATACGATGTTAAAAAAACATATTATTTAAATAATTATCTAACTAGTATTTATGATCAATCTTTGTTCAGTTACATGAATAAAACATTTTGTAGATTTGATAAAGTAAACTTTATTGGAGAAAAAATATATGATAAAGTGCAAATTATTTTTCTGAAAATTGTAAAAGAAAAGTATTCTGAATGACTATTTATCAATGAAAAAGAATTTTGGATAGTAAAACATAAATAAACCTATATAATAAAAAAAATTTCACGTAAACAAAAAATTTGTTAAAAAATGATACGATTAATTAACAATGCAAAAAATGCTTCCTCCTACGCACAGCCGAGAACTTCCCCGTGGCGTTCAGGAGAAATGGGCACACACCCTCGAGACTCGTGGAGAAAGGAAGTTCAGTTCAGCGCAACTTGCACTCACGATTAGTTTATAGTCTCTCATTCCGAGATTTGGTTTGGTTTGTCGATCTACGGTCATCTTGTGCACATGGAATGTGGAGGCTAAACAGACCGGGACCTACAGTTTAACGTGGATTCCGGGAACCACTCACAAGCCTCCATGCCACCGCCAGGACATTCGAACCTGAAGCCTGTGGTACCAAAGGCCAATTCCTGAGCGCAGGCAGCTCTGCTGCATTCCGATAAAGGTATGGGACGTACAAAATATATTTAACGCAACCAAAAGTATTTGTTCGCCTACACACTCTCACCTGGAGAGGAAGTATATTTCGCGCATCTACGCGTAGCCGAGAGTTCCGGCTCAAAGTGGTGTCCTTTTATGAATCTATAATTATCTGTATTTAAATGTGTTAAATAGTGCATGTCTCTAATTATGTTCGTGTGGTGTTTGTGCTTGTGTAAATAAAATCTATGTTCTATAGATTGTGCTTCAGTATCTACACCCAACCAGATAGCAGCTTTACACCGCAGTTTTAGTTCGGCATCGAGTGTAAATTTTCCCAAAGGAATAAATAAATAAACCAAACCTATAAAATAGAAATATTACTCTCTATACGACGTAACTAATTTAATAGTTTCCATTGAAATAGCTATTTTACTAAAAATCAAGCCACTAAAAATACGTTAAAAACACAGTGCTTCATTATATTCCCAAGTTAAACCAAAAGATATTCCAAGTCGGCGTTCAGACTATAGTATATAATGCAGTTCAATTTTACAGTCGTATCTTTCCTTTGAATAATTTTTAAACCGTACAAGTGCATCGCGTTCTTTTTAAATCGTATTGATAGAATATTTGTGACGGTTAAATTTGCATAACTTTGCCTTTAACTATATAGCAGCATTAAATCTAAAATGTATTTTAATGTGTTCCACGATTAGAATATTTAAATGATCAAGGCAAAATGCATTAGCGTGATTTTTAAATCAATATTTCCCTTTTACTTGATGTTTAAAGAATATCTACAGCAGAAATGCAAAAATATGTGTTATAGTTCATCACAATTCATTGAAAATTCGTTAAAAACATTAAAGATACTATATGAGGGGTATATTTACATATATATATACATACATACATATTTACATATATAGGAATATACATATATTTAGATATATGTATTCCTATATATAGGATAATAGTAGTAATAAAAGAAAAATATTTAAAATTTAAAATAAAATAGGAAAAGGAAACTATTAAATCTTTATATGCATATAAAGATTTACTCATTTGAGATTTAATTGGTTATAAAATAAATATATATATATATATATATATATATATATATATATATATATATATATATATATATATATATATATATATATAAGATATATAAAGATTTAATAATTTGAGATTTAATTGATTATAAAATAATATCTATATATATAGAGAGAGATTAGTATGTGGGGTTATTTTCTATTATATCTTCACGTACAGTTAAGAAAGAAATATAATACAAAAAGTAAAAAACGAGTTAAACTTTATTTGTTGCATTATAATGCTGTAAAATGTTTTTGATAATGATGCGATTATTGTCTTTAAGATCAAAATTTTTTCTGGATTTTTATTAATTAAGTGATTTCTATTTATTTAAATTCATGACTGAAAAATGTTTCTGCACTTAAAGTTCTACAGAAAGTTTCCGTATCGTGAATATGCCAGCTTAATCCTTAAGCTGAAAAGTTCATTTGTTGGGCTCGAGAAGGGGAGGAATAAAATGAAAAAAACTAATAAAGGACTCAAGGGGTGTTTGTTTTAATCTATGGCTGGAAAATGTGTACATAGTTTAACAGCCCCACTATTGTGCCATCTGGATAACGCTAAAACTGCTTCATATTAAGCATGTCAAACTTTTGAACATAACAAATAATATGAGAAATAAAAATATCCTTAAGCTTATTGTCATGTGATAATATCAAAATGAGAGGTATGTAAATTCGCTTTCCCTTTTAAACTGGGTTCTCAACGTACACTAAAATAAACATTGCAAAATATCCACAAATAAGAAGATTGTTGATCAGAAGATTTCGGGTTTGTGATTTATTGACTTAATTATTATGATTAGCGGCCTAATGATTCGACGATTTGATAATTCTCGCGTTACGCCAGTGGTTCTCAAATCTGCAGCAACAAGAGAAATCGGTTGTCACAAGGTTTGGTTTGGTTTTTCTTGTCGCTCTACAACCTAGAGTATTTTTGCATACTCTAGGTTAAGTAGACCGGGAATTACAGTTTTAATGTGGGTTCCGAACCATTCAGAAACATCCATGCCACCGCCTAATTTGAATCTGAAGCCCAAAGGCTAGAGCGGTAGCCTTATTGGCCATCAGTCCGCTCAGCAGTAACAAGAAAAACAACGATAATAAGGAATACTTGTTACAAACGTATTGGTGAAACATACGTGAATAGTTGTTTTGATAGCATGTTTTCTTATATTGTCTTCATTTTCTGGTTTTCACCACCTCCTTATTTTTATTAACTCCCACCCCAAACGAACCCTGATCTTTATTTAGCCATCCACCCATCCTTTTCACTGCCCCTTGGTGATATCGTTCTGTTTGAGAACTAGTTAGATGATTTGTACTTGCAGCCATTCCGATTAACATCATCAAGAGTGATTATTAAACCTTTTAGCGATTCACTTTGTAGAATCAAAGTAAAAGTTAAAGAAAGAAATCAAACTTATAACACTGAGAAAAAGAAAGAAAAAGATTTTCACGTAAAATAGTGACTTATTTTCAAAAATGAAAGAACTGTTTGAGAAGAAGAAAATATTGAGTTAAGTCGTGCTGTTCAAAATTGGCAACGCTATATATAATTTTAATTAATGACGATGTCAATTTATTCATGGAGTATCCATTCCACGCTGCCGGACACTAAGGATTAGTCACAACAACGTATTCCTTATAATTAGAATTCAATTGTTTCTTCTATTGCTTTACGGTTGAGTTAAATACGCTATTTACTGTTTAAATTAAAACAAGTTGAATGAAAGAAGATTGCATACAATAACCAAGCAAACCAGTTAAACAAAAGCATATCAATCTTGCTAAATTATTCATTTATGAATACTATATATAAATGCTACATTTTGATGTTTAAATTAATGACATTTTTCAAAAGTTCTCTTTTCCTAAACAGGCTTTTCTCATTTGAAATTCAAATAAAGTGCTTATTGAAACTTTCTTCGCAAACTGTTTAATGCTCCCATTAATTTCATTGTGATTAATGACAACTCCAAAAGATTTATTCACTGTAATTCCGTCCATTAGCACAAAAATGTCGCCGTCCTGCATTGTATCTCAATCGAATCGTTAATTAATTCACTTTGAAATAAAGATTCATTTTCATAAACTTTTACAACTTTAGATTCGAGAGATAATTGATTTATTATCTTCCTTGATGGAAGGTTTATGCGTCGACTGGGGTACCACGCGCCCAATGCAGACAAAGAGAAGATTCCTCGAGTAACTATTTCGAAGGCGGTTTCTAAAGAGGCCATATTTTGCAATTCTATTGTCTTCATGTCATTTCAAAGATTCTTTAAGGATTATTCATTCTACCGTCGAGTTTTAAGAGGGTATGGTATATTATTTTGAATAAGCAATTGAAGAAAAAGATGAATGTGTGAAAGTAAGTTTTGGTTGGGTTTAATGTTTCAAGTGCTGGGAACGAATTATTGATTTCAGTGTAAATTAAAAATGCCAAATAAACCTGTGTTACCTAAATTAACCTGTTAAGCCTGTGTTACCCAACCTGTTAAACCCAAATTACCTGTGTTTTTAAACACAGGTAAAAGGTTAACTGTTTTTAAAAAACCCAGGTAAACCTTTTCATTCGTATTAATATAAGTGTATACCAAGGCTGATAATTCTACCACGTAGGCCGTCCCAAAAAGGAAACCTCTTCTGTTTCGGAATCTGCCAGTAGACAGTCGGCCCAGTTTCACTACTATAGTGCTACGGAGTTATTTGTATTTCTAGAAGCCTTTGGGGCATGATAGCCGAGTGGCTAGCACTCTGGCAGTCGAGCCCCAGATTTCGGGTTCGGATCCCGACGTTGTCAAAGATGTTTGAAGTGGTTCTAAATCCACTTTAAGCCGTAGATCTCGGGCATATGTCTGCAAGAGAGTCTCGGAGCCCAGTCAGAATTCTACGTCTACCAACATTGAGCAAGCAAGAAAATAGATTTTCTCGTAAAATCATAATTAATTTCAAAAATGAAAGCAGTGTTTGAGCAGAAAAAATATTGAGTTTAACCCTATTGTTTAAATTCTTGAGGACTACATGTCTTTGTAATTACTGGCCATGTCAATTTATTCATGGGGTGTCCTTTCCAGCCTGCCGGACACTGAGAATTAATCATATTCTTCATAATTAGAATTAAATTATTTCTGCTATTGCTCTACGGTTGAGTTAAATGTGCTATTTACTGTTTAAATCAAAACACTTTAAATGAATGTAGACTGCACAGAGTTAATAAGCAAAAACAGGAAAAACAAAAGCATATCAGCTTTTCTAAATTATTCATTTATGAATACCATAAACAATTAGAATATTTAGATGCTTAAATTAATGACATTATTTCAAAAGCAATATTTTGTTCTCTTTTCCTAAACAAGCTTTTCTCATTTGAAATTCAAATAAAGTCTTATTGAAACTCCTTCGCAAACTGTTTAATGATTCCATTAATTTCATTGTGATTAATGACAACGCCAGAAGATTTATTCGCCTGTGATTCCGTCCATGAGCACAGAAATGTAGAGCCGTCCTGCATTGTATCTCAATCGAGTCGTTAATTAATTCACTTTGAAATAAAAAGATTCATTTTCATAAACTTTTACAACTATCGATTCGAGAGATAAATGCTTTATTATCGTCCCTTGATGGAAGGTTCATGCATCGACTGGGGGTACCAATTGCCCCATTCAGACAAAGAGAAGATTCCTCGAGTATCTGTTTCGGAGGCGATTTCTAAAGAGGCCATATTTAGCAATTCTATTGTCTTCTTTTATTTTTCGAAGATTCATTACGATTTCCTACCCACAAGTTTGAAGAAGCAAATTTAAAAAAAAATTTAATATGTGGAAGTTTGTTTTGGTTGGATTGAAGTTCTCAAGCGCTGGTGACGATCTATTTATTGATTTGAGAGCAAATTAAAAGTGCTTAAATATATGCCCTAGCGTGATAATGAACATTACCTTCTGGAATTACTTTTAAGAACAACTTCCATAAATTTAAATGTAGTATGGGAGAAAATCCTTAAAACACCCGCCATTCAGCGAATTGACCGATGCAAAGGGTTTTACATACATTGTCATCAATAGCTATCGAATCCACACATTCTTGAAAATAGTGACTGCCATGGACGCCGCCAGCGGATTTGAAACCGAGTTCTCCTGCATGCTACTCTCACCTTTACTACTGGACCGCGAATCAATCCTTTTGCAATTTAACAATTAAATTATAATTTTTTCATTAACAATTTTCATTTCTTCATAAAATAAATATGCAACAATGCAGTAAAATTTCTCATTAAAAACTACTCTATTGTTTTGTTACTATGAGTTATAGAAATGTAAGAAATATTTCTTGAAGCTAAAAACTAAATGAGTGTAAATAAAAAAAAAAAAAATGCCTCATTTTACTTTTTTATTGATTCTTAGGAAACCACCGAAATCATACTAAGCAGTTTAATTCTTTTCATTCTATTTTCGAGCAAAGATTAAATACAGGAGAGCTTCCTTCACTTGAATTACTGAATCTCTTAACACGATGTAAGATCTTTTTAAAAATGCATTTTTTAATATCATTGACGTTGGTCTGTAAGTGGAATCTCGCATGCTTTGAATACCGTAAACAAGTTTAATTTTTTTTTTTTAATCTTTGTTTGATTAAAGAAGTAACAAAGGATTTAAGCCGAATGTTTTCTGTTTGTTAATAGCCTTATTATTTTCATTAAAATCTTTGAAAGAAATCCAGTGTGCCGTACTTTTATTTGCATGATAATAAACCATTTTCCAAAAACAGGCTTTTTTTTTTATTTATTAATGCAAGAAAACATTCGTTAAAAATTAATGCGAATTTTCTAGGGGTTTCCTAAAAATAATGAAATTGTTTTATTTTAATGCTCTGTCCAGAGTGTTTTACAAATTAATTTTAATTTCCTCATTAGACTCGGCAAAAAAAAAAAAAAAAAAGTTACCGCCACGCTGAAGTTGTTTGAAGTAAGTTTTAAAAATATGAAGAGAATTTTCAAAACAAGTTGGAAAAAAATATGAAAAGCGGCTTTATTTAATATTTATAAAGCATTTTTTTTCGAAATGAAACAGAAAAAATATATGAAGTAGTTGTGTCTAATCCACTGTGTCCGGCAGCGCTGGAAATAGATGCCATGAATAATCTATCCATGGATGGAGGGAAAGGGGGTAGCCTCTATTATAATGGAACAACCGTAGATAAAAGACTTACTTGAGCCGCTGAAGAAGGAGGAGGGCAGTTCCTTCCGATTGGATTTTTAGAGGGAAATACCCTGCAGTTGCGTATCGTATGGGAAAAACCAGGGAAACTCTCACCAGGCAATCCGATTGAAGTGGCAAGATGATGAACATCACAAAAGCCATTGAGACTACTCGATGGTGAACCGTGTATCGCCATCGAGGAATATCCGTTTTATATGTTATCTTTGGTTAGATAGCGCGTTCGGGCGATGTTTTGCCAGCAATGAATTTTTACCGATACTTCTGTATAAAATACCGTGCATTAGGAGCGGCAACCTAAATTCGAATCGTTGAACTGTAAGTCATTTGACGTATAATTCAGGGATTATAGTTCTTTTTTATCATCTGAAGTTCCTATCAGTTTACTTTATTTTTAAAAGATTTATTTACTTCTACCTCCTAATGAAGTTTTATGTACTATATTTGGCTAGATAGTACGTTCAGGAACGAATTTTTACCGATACTTTTGCGTAAAAATCGCTGATTAGGAGCAGCGACCTAAAATCAAAATATAGGAATTCTAAAATCTTTTAAAATATTTTTCATGATTTGCTTTGTAACTCTAACGTCATTTTTTTGAATACCTTTGCGCTAATTATATGTGGATTCCGAATCACTAACAATCACCATTTTCCTGCCAAGATTCGAACAGAAGCCAGTGAAACCAAGGGCCAGAGAGGTAGTCAATTTACCATTATGCTACTGTAATTTTTGGTTCATAGATAGGAAATAGCTTTATTATACGTTATTGAATAAACTGGCAAATGTACATACAAAAATAAAAATAAATACACAGAGGTGTAAAGTTTTTATCTGATTTGTCATTTATAAAACTTAATTTCGCAATTGTATTTTGTAAATTTAATAATGCAAATTGTATTTCGACAACGAATATCAAATAGATATTAAAAACAATCTTGAATAATTAGAGCAAAGATAGGTTTAAACAACTAACCTTTCTCCTATTGATGGATTGGTATTTCAAAATTAGAAAACCGTTCGTTTTCTTCGCCCCAGAAACAGATTCCACTAATTCATTTCACTCATTTAAAACCGTTGTAAGCCAATGTTACATTCGAATCCTTCCCAACTGAAACTTAGACAGCAAAATTAAATAGTTAAACGAATTGATTTCGTCCTTTTCGCTACTGTGCGGTATCGATGCCTGCAACAAATGACGTCTCTCTGCGGACATACGTCACACATTGATTAAAACACCTCGGAGACCCTCCACTTCAGCAATGCACTCCGTAATATGGGGGTGGATAAATAGACGAGGTGAAATCAAACCTCCCACGGCTTCATCAACAAAAACAAAAAGAAAACGGCCGAGCGGAAAGCTCGTGGAACAAGAAAAGATTGAACGGCCTTAAGAACAAGAAGCAAGCAAATATCGATTTAGTTTTCCAAGGTGTGATTCAATTTTAAAACTTGATTGGAAATAACAAGAAGATTCATTAGAGAGATGGAGGTTTCTTCCAGGATTTTATGTTGAATTTCTTTTTATCAATGTAACGATTTCTTTTTCTTTCATCTTCTTCTTCTGTGGTGGTAACGAATAGAAATACTGTTTTCACGCCTGGGGAATTTGGGCGAATAATCGCCGATTAGAAAGGCTATTAATTTCCCTCTGGTTGCTGATTTTTGAATAGGAAAATTTGGGTTTGAATGAGAGAAAAATAACTTGTAAACCATTCTGAACTGTACGTCCTGTTCTAATTAGCCTAAAGTGTGCAAACAATGACCGTAGAGTGACAACCAAACATTTTTCAGCGACTCTGAACCAAGTCAAACTTCTACCTATGGGAGATCTATCACAACAGAAGATCCCCCATTTTCCCTCCTTCCATGAGTAGAGTACTCATGGGATGTTCGTCCCGCATTTCAGGACAGTGAGGATTAGACACAAAACAGTGCGTAAAAAAAATGTTTATGTGAAGAGAAATTGTTTTATAACTGTCAGGAATAAAAAGTTCAATAGCTCTTTTTAGCGAAAAGTTTTCTACCATACGACATTCAAATATGCGACAGTGACCTCAAAGGTTTTTACGAAGGCAGTGTTCTCCCTTCAACAACCATCAGTGAGTTTTTCACGACATATATAAGTGGTACACGATGTACGAAATCAGCAACAACAAAAAACAATATTAATCTTCACTAAATAATTTAAAAATACATTGAGTAACAAATAAAAACGAACTTCGACGAAATTAAAAGAAAATGACCCAGCGAAAATCTCGTGGAACAAGAAAAAAATTGAATGGCCTTAAGAACAAGAAGCAAGTAAATATCGATTTCGTTTTTTCAAAGTGTGATTCCATTTTAAAACTTGATTGGGAGTCACAAAAACTTCATTAGAACGATGGAGGTTTCTTTCAGGATTTTATGTTGCATTTCTGTTTATGAATGTAATTAGATTTCATTTTTTTTCTTCTTCTGTGGTGGTAAAGTATAAAAACACTGTTTTCCATGCCTGGGGGTGATTGGGAGGGGTTTTTTACCCCTTGAATAATCACCGCTTAAAAGGCTATTAATTCCGCTCCGTTGCTGATTTTTAGTGAAGAAAAATTTGAGTTTCAATGAGAGAAACGCAATCAGTTTTCTTTACGTAATGACAAACGCGTAAGCAATAAGTATAGAGTGTTAAAATATTTAAGCATAACGTTTTTACAGCATTAAAAATAATACCCCCCAAAAAAAAAAGATGGAATTAATTAAGTTATATGTGTGAGTAGGTTCTTATACTTTTGCATATTATTAAGCAAAGTGTGATTGCAGTTTTTATATTTAAACACATTACGTTTAATATTGCTTTTTCATAAAGGGAATCATTAGGTAAAATGATCGCAGTAAAGTTTCCTTTTATTTTTGCTTCTTAATATTTTTTTAACATCAGCCTGAAGAAGTATCTAATAAAAGAATTCGAAATATAGGACTGAAATTGTGTTTTTTGGTATATGAAAATTAAATCTATGTTCTTCCAGATTTTAGTATTTATGTAACCCAACTCGTGGTTCAGTAGCAACGTGCGACACTGGTGAGCATTAGGGCTGAGGTTCAATCTGTTGGTGGCATCGTTGTAGACACTGTTTAAAAAAAACGAGTAGACGCGATGGCGTTCGGGATGTTCAGCATTTTGTCTGTTTTGTTTAGTTTAACTGTAGGGATTTATCGCGTTTTCTCCCATATAACAAGCAAGTGAGGAATATTTCAGTTTAATAGGTTTCAGGTTCAAATCCTGGCGATGGATGGAAGTTTGTTAGTGGTTCGGAATCCACATTAAGCTGTCGGTCCCTGTCTAATCAACATAAAGTTTGAAAAATTACCATTGAACGACAAACCAAACCTCTAAAAAGTCATGAATCAGCTTGCCTTAACCCTTTTTCTCCTTAATATGATCGTCTTTTACTTATAATATCCTAATTCCTGGCTTATAATTAATAATGGCGTACAAATAGCAAAATATTTGTCATTCTCCACTTTGTTTCTTCGTCATAAATTTTACTAATAAAGATATATTTTTTTTATATTTGTGATTGAGACAAAGAGCTTTCCGAAACCAAAATAACAATAAAAAATAAGTATGACACATTGAACTTGTGTGAGTCCTACAAAAAAAAAAAAAAAATAAACATGTCAGAATTGCGACAAATTATCTTTATTACTATGAAATATAACAGTAAATAAGTAAAATTTCTCGTAGCATTTTTCATTAGCTGCTGCTTCATTCGGGGCCATTTTTTAAACCTTTTGTGCACATTGGCGTATAAACTGTATTCTATCTTGACTCTTATCAAAATATATGACTATTTATTTTATCTTTCTTATCATCTAATGCTCTCATAAGTTTACATTATTTTGAAAATATTTACTTGTTTCTCCTTCATAATGAAGTTTTATGTGTTATCTTTGGTTAGAGAGCCCGTTCAGGCGTTGTTTTTTCCATGGATGAATTTTTACTGATACTTTTTCTTCTTCTGTGCTGGCATTAAAGACTTGTACGGGCTTGAGCCTCAAACACAACAGCTCTCCGTCTCGCTCCAATGCTAATCTGTACCAAATAATAATTTTCAGTAGTTCAAGATCCTCTTCGACACTATCAACACTCCTTCTCTTGGTCTTCCTCTCGTCCTATTGTTGAACAATTTACATAACATAATCCTTTTAAGGATGTTTCCCTCATCTCTGCGATGTACATGTCGCAGCCAGCAAAAATCTTTGGGATTTGATGGGTCTCCCAATGTCTGTATATTTAATTAGGTCTTCAATTTGTTTGTTTCTCCTTCTAATATATATATTATTGTCAACTCTTTGTCCAAAGATATTTCTCAAAATTTCCTTTTCAAAGGCCCTGATGTAATCCAAGTTCTTCGAGTTTAATGTCCACGTTTCTCCAGCATACGTAACAGTCGGCCTTATTAGAGTCTCATAAATCAAAAAGTTTTGTTTTTGGTGAAATTAATTTGTTGTTATACAACTTTTTATTTGCTTAAAATGCTCGATTACCGGCTTGCACACTTTCACATACTTCTCTCTCGATACTATTGTCGTTACTAAAAGATAGTTCCCAGATATTTGAAACGATACTACTTCAAAAGTCATGAAAAGTCTTCCCCCGATATTAATATATCGAAGGGAAGACTTTTCATTCTGACGACTTCATAGAGAGCAAATAGTTTTATTATATTTTTTAATAAATAAGCTAAATAATGCTCGTATAAAAACAAAAATGAATACATGGACGTGTAAAGTGCTTATTTGGTTTATCATTCTGAAAAATTAATTTCTGTTTGAAAATGAATTTCGTAAATGTAATTTGCTGCGTATTTTAACTAATCCTAAGTGTCCTCATGTGCAAGAGAGACATGTCATGAATAGTCTACTCATGGATGGAGAAAAAGGGCGAAGCGTTTGTTGGTTGGAACACCTGTAAGTAGAAGTCTGACTTGGCTCCTCGACGCTCTTGCAATCATATTAGACTGGAAGCTACGGTTTAAAGTGGATTCGGAACCACTACTAACATCCATGGCACCTCCGGGATTCTTACTCGAAATCTGGTTCAACGAGCGCCACTAGTGCTTGACACTTGGTCATTCAAGCTTCTGTGTATTTTGTAAATTTTTTAATTTAAATCTTATTTCAAAAATGAGTCTCAAGCCTAAATATTAAAAAAAATATTGAGTAATCATAATTAATGTAAGTTTAAATAACAAACTATTGTACTATCTAACTACTATCCTGATGGATTGGATTTTCAAAATTTCAAAACCTGTTCCTTTTCGTCGCCGGGAACCTGATTCCATTAATTAATTTCACTCATTTAAAATCATTGACAGCCAATCAATCGTCCGAATCTTCCCTAACTGAAACACAGACAGCTAAAGTGAAATATTTAAGCGAATTAATTTCGTCGTTTTCGCTGCTACACGGCATCGAAGCCGCGACTTAATAAATGACGTCTTTCTGCAGACATACCTCAAACATCGATTAAAACACCTCGGAAAACCTCCACTTCAGCAATGCACCCCATAATAAGGGGGTGGAGGAATAGACGAGGTGAAACCGAACCCCCACGGCTTCGTCAACGAAAATAAAAGAAAATGGCCTAGTGAAAAGCTCGTGGAACAAGAAAATATTGAATGGCCTAAGAACAAGAAGCAAGCAAATATCGATTTCACATTCGTAAAGTGGGATTCAATTTTAAAACTTGATTGGGAGTCACAAGAATTTCATTAAAGAGATGGAAGTTTCTTCCAGATTTTTAAGTTGCATTTCTGTTTGTCAATGTAATTAGATTTCTTTTTCTTTTTTTTTTTCTCTTCTGTGGTGATAAAGAATAGAAATACTGTTTTCACGAGTGGGAGAATTTGGGATTTTTTTGACTCTGAATAATCACCGCTTAGAAAGGCTCTTAAATTCGCTCCATTGCTGATTTTTAGAGGGAAAGTGTGAGTTTGAATGAGAAAAGCGTAAACAGATTTCTTTTACGTAATGACAAACGCATAAGCAGTAAGTATAGAGTGCTAAAATTTGATAAGCATACGTTTTTACGGTAGTAAAATAATACCCAGAAAATAAAAGTCCGAATTAATTAAGTTAAACGTGTGCATAGATTCCCATGCTTTGAGTTTATTAAATAAAATGTGATTGCAGTTTTTATACCGAAATTCATTACCTTTAATATTAGTTTTTTCATAAAAAGAGAATCATTAGGTAAAACGATCGCAGTAAATTTATATTAAGATCCTTTATTTTTGTCTTTTAATATTTTGTTGAACATCAGCTTGATAAAGAATCTAATAAAAGGACCCGGAAACATCGTACTCGAAATTGTTTTTTGTCCTATGAGCTTAATTAAATTGTATGTTCTTCCAGAGTTTAGTCTTTAATTATGTAGCCCGACTAGTGTCTCAGTGGCAAAGTGCACAGCTGGTGGGCATTAGGACGGAGGTTCAAGTCTGATTTATTGTAGAAACTGTTTCATAAAACTAGATGATTCGATTACGTTTGTGATATTCAGCATCCTGCTTCATTTATCGGCCTATGGTGGGAGGTTTTTCGGATTTTCTTAAAGACGATATGCAGAGCATCTGCGTATCGTCTGGAAGAAAATCCGAAAGTCTCAGAAGGCAATGCACCATTTCTTCAAAGGTGGTTTGACGACCAATACCAGTTAGTTCAGATTTGATTCGTGACCCTCGCTTGAATGCTTGTTAGTGATTCTCAAGTAAACCTAGGGTAAACTGTAAGTCCCGGTCTAATTAGCCTAAAGTGTACAAAAAATGACCGCAGCGTGGCAAATTAAACATTCTTTTGCGACTTGTAACAAAATCAAACTTCTATCTATGCGTGTTCCATTACAATAGAAGATGCCCCCTTTTCCTCCATCCATGAGTAGCTGCGCACGGGATATCCATCCCTCCCTGAAGGACACCGAGGAACATTGCAATTGCAACAACAACAGTACAGAAATGAAAGATATTTAAGAAAAGAGATAACTGTTTACAACTGCCAGCAATAAAAAATTCAATAACTCTTTTAACGAAAGATTTTCTTCCATACGACATGGAAATATGGGACAGTAATCCCTTAAAAGTTTTCCCGGAAAGCACTGTTCTTCCTTCATCACCCATCAGATGGGTTGATGAGGGAGGGAGGTTCTGATCCGTCAATGTACAACATCACTATAAGCAACGACAAAAATAGTGATCTCCACTAAATTAGTTCGAAACATATTCAGCAAAAAAAAAAAATAAATAAGAATTCGCCTTTATGATTGATAGATTTTCGGGATAGAGTCATTTTCTCCACACATCTATCCTATACAGGTATTCTCCATTTGTGAAAACCGAATTTAATGTCACCCATTGAAAACAGCTGCTGTTATACCGTTATAATACGTTAAAAAACGCATTGCTTTATTATAAACTAAAATTAATTTTAAAGAAAGTCATCCAAAGTGGATGTTCAAACTAGTAACGAGTATAATGCCGTTTCATTCTAAATTTTCATGGTTCATATCGTCTCGTGGAGTCATTTTTAAACTAGACGTCGTTCCTTTTAATTGCATTGAAAACTACTTGATGGTTAAATTTGCATAATTTGATATTGGACTCAACAGCAGTATCGAATTTGAAAATTATTTAAATGCTAGTAATATTATACATAAGTAGTTAAAGATTAATATATTCTGGTTAGCATTATTTTCAACTAGCAAAAATAAGCTTAGAAACTAGCAATTTATTTAAAGTTTCAGTGAGAAAAATTATGATTGGACATCTGATTCAGAAAATTTCCCTAAGAGATTTTCTCTTTCAAATCTCAATAATAAAATTCTCTAAGCGATTAAGTTTTGATATCACCAGAAAAGCACACTGCTGTAAGCATTATTAATGCTATTATAAAAATTTGCAGGTTTACTTTAATTAAAATAAAGATCAATAACAACTGGATATCAATATAAATTGTGGTGATTTTTGATTACTCACCAATATATATATCATATCATCATCATCATCTTCAAGTGGAGCGGAAAGCCTCATGGTGAATCAGATTTTGTTACATATTTATTTTTGCCTATAGTTATAGGGTTATATAGTTATATATATATACAATATATATCCTATATATACGAGGATATATATTTTAAATATGTTTATATGAAGGCATAATAAAACAGGTTCAATATATTTGAAGTTCGCAAGATACGAAGGACAGAAAGAAGAGCGCCAGTTACTCGATCATTCAGGCCCCGCATTAAATCTTAATTCATAATTTGTAAATTCAATTTCTGGCAGTATAAATTTTAAAATAAAACATTTCTAAAAATTACCTACTTCTGAAAGATAAGTATTATTTTCAATATTATTTTTGGACGAAATATGTGTATTTAAAAGTTCTCAAAGTTTAATTGTTTTACTATACAAAGTAAAAAACAAATTTTGTTTTCGGTTGAAAATATTCGCGATTCTCATGTATGAGATAATGATCATTAAGAAAAATTATCTTTAAATAATAATATTTATTGTCTAAAACGATGTTTTACTTATCAAACAAAAATTTCTTTAATGAATAGTTGCAAAATTAAATATTAAAAACCAATTCCTTCTTAGATGATGCACCACTGATAAAAAAGTAGGCATAGTTTAAAAATATTATTTTTCTGATCAAATTTTTTGCAAACAGTCAAGACGACAATTTTACGCCAAGTTAAAGCAAAAGCAGTTTAATTTCTTTGCTTTCATTTTTAAAAAAAAGTTGAAGGTAAGAAAATTTTTTCCTTTTAATTAATTATAAACTTAAAAAAGATTTCTTAAAAATACTCTTTTATCAAGAGATTGCAAATTAAAAGACTAAATTTCAAAAAGTTTGAGAACTGAAACTTTCCATTCTTTCTTTACATGAGTTACAGCATTTAAGCTGAATGTTTTCTAGGGTTAATGATTTTATTTAAATTTTAAAAGAAATCCAAATTGGCGTTATTTTATTTACATGATAATAATCCATTTTCCAAGTACTCGCTTTTTTAACTCTTAAAAGCAAGAAAATATTTTCATAAAAATAATTTCACGCTTTCTAGTCTTTCTAGTTCTTTCCTCGAATAATTAATATTTTTACTCTTAAAATGTGTCGCAAGTGTTCAACAAATTACTTTCAATGTCCTCATTAGACAAAACATAAAAACAACAGCAGAAAAAATCTGAAAACACTACGCTGAAGTTGTTTAATGTTAGCTTTAAAAATATTAAGAACATTTTTCCCAAACAAATTAAAAAATATATAAAGAGTGGCGTTGTTTAAATTTTACAAAGAACTTGATTTTTTTAAGTAAATAAAAGAGTGAAAAGGTTTAATGTTGTCTTCTTTAATCATTGATGGGGTTTTGAATTTTTAACCAACTTAATTTTGTGTGGATGTAAGTGGAGAAATAATTAAACAGACCTCAATATTAAACAAAGGAATAAATATTAAATAAAAAAGTTTGGAAAACCACGTATATAGTCAATGAAAGAACTAGTCATTATAAAAAATATTTATCAGGGTTTTTTATAAAGATAATGTTTTCGATTCTAATCTTAATAATTTTTTTCAATTTCTTATTGTTAAATAGTTTTGGTTTTAAAAATTAAATATAAAAAAAAAAAAAAAAAATAATAATAACAAAATAGAAATTAAAAAGCAATATTTGAATAGTTCTAATTTCGAGATTATTATTTTTGAACAATTCTGTTTTTATTTTACCTTTTAATTCTCTTTCGTCGTTATTTAACAATTTTTTTTAAATGCAATGTTAAGAAAACAAATTATTTAAATAGCTCTCTTAACTGGTATTTACGATCAGTCTTTGTTCAGTTATATGAAATAAAACATTTTTAGATTTGGTAAATTTTACTAGGAAAAAATATGTGAAAAGTACAAATTATCTTTCTTCAAATTTTAAAAGATGATTTTATTCGAATAACTATTTATCAATAAAAAGAAATTAGACCAGTAAAACATAAACAAGTCAACATAATAGAAAATTTACCTTAAAAACAAACAAAAAATTTATTTAAAAAATGATACAATTAATTAGCTTTGTAACCATGCTTCCTCCCACACATTGGCAAGAGCTTCCATCTGTGGCGTTGAGTAGAAATGGTCAGTTGGCCACGAGACTCTCACCGAGGTGGAAGTACTACGTAACCTACGCTCCCACTGAGAAACGTTTAGTTTATAGTTTCTCATTCAGAGAGGACATATATTTTGCTCATTAGTTGGCCTACAGATTCTCGTGCGGAGAGAAAATATATTTCGTGCACCCTGCATGTATACGAGTTTTGGGTTTTAGGCTTAGAAGTGGAGTCCTTCTACGAATCTATAATTTTCTGTCATTAAATGTATTAAATATTGTATGTCTTTAATTGTACGCGTGTGGTATGTGTGTAAATAAAGTTGAGAATTCTCCAACCTGCACCTCAAGTATCTTAGTGAAACCACACGCAATTACAATCTGTTTGTTTTACCTGCACACAAAAACCTCAAGCAATTAACATTATAAATTTTTAAAAAAATAATAGACGAAGCGATCATGGCCGACAGATGGCGCCAGGCACAAAATAAGGTCTTTTTTTAGTTAAAAAATATACTGTTAAGTACATCATAGTGACGCACCGTAACCGTGTCTTTCTCCATGTCAACGAAGGTTCAGTATGGTTTGTGGCACTAAAATGAATTACATCTGCAAAGAGGTAAGACTCCTTTGATGAAATGCCGAGTTTTATACCAGTCTAAACATTACCAAAAATGGACAGCTGCCAAACTGGATGTAGAAAGGGCGATCAAAATGAAGGCAACTGGTCACAGAAAACACGGAATTTGTCATCTCTTTGCTGTTCGCAATATTGCCTGATGCGAGGTATCCATCTCCTATCATTTACAAGACACTATATTGGCCATACATTGACATTGTTTATCTTCCCATCGTTTTGAAATTCTTTTTCAATTTTGTGAAGATACTCTTTTGTCAGTTCGAATCTCTCGGATCCCAGTACTACTTTCTTCAAGCTTGCTGAATATTGTACCTGTGTAAAGTTGTCCTGAAGTCCAGTTATCGCCTTTCTTTCTTATATTCATCGTACTAGTCTTGCTCTACGCTCACTGAGTGCATGCCTTTTACGTCACCTCTGACGTCCTGTTTCTGATATTTGCATACAATTTTGATTGGATGTTCATTGTACTGATCCCAACAAACCCATTTATACAATTTAATGTTATCTGTTAAAAAATTATATCGTTGCTTAGGTTTCGCATCAGTATAAATTTTCCCGAAGGAATAAATAAACAAACGAAACCTAAACATAAATAGAAAACCTAATAGAAATATTATTCTCTGTGCGATGTAACTGATTTAATATTTTCCATTGAAATAGCTGCTTTTACAAAAAACATGCTTTAAAATTCGTTAAAAGCACGTTGCTTTATCATGTATCGAAGTTAAACCAAAAGATATTCAATGAGCACGTTTCAGACTGTAGTGCATAATGCAGTTCAATTTCACAATCGTCTCTTTCCTTTGAATAATTTTTAAGCCATAAATAATGCATCGTTCTTTTTAGTCGTATTGATAAAACATTTGTGACGGTTAATTTTTGCATAACATTGCCTTTAACTGTATAGCGGTACTAAATCTGAAATTTATTTTACTGCTGTCCCATTATTAGAATATTTAAATAAGAAAGGCAAATGCTTTACATTGATTCTAAAATCATTACTTCTCTTTTAATAGATTTTTAAACAATATCTACAGCAGGCATTCATAAATATGTGTACAAGCACCATTACAATTTTTTGAAAGGTAGTTAAAAATATTAAAGATACTATATGAGGGGATATATATTTTTATATGTACTATATACACTGAAATATAAAAAAGAAAAATATTAAAAAAAAAAAAAATAAAAATAAAATTTATAAAAATAATAAAATTTAAAATAAAAACAAAAAGGTAAAATGTATAAGAAAAATATCAGATTTAATAATTTGAGATTTAAGTTATAAAGTAATAGGTTTATACATGCGTGTGTGTAACCGCAGAAAAAATCCACTCTATAAGATTGAGAAAGCGGAAAATATATTTTCTCGTAAAACGCATGGATCAGTCATTTCAAAAATGAAAGAATTGTTTAAGAAAAAAATACTGAGTTAAACCCTTTTGTTTAAATTTGTGCCGACTGCATAAATTTTAGTTAATAACATGCCATTATGATGACAATGCCATTATGATGCCGATGCAATCTATTCATGGGACCGAGCCCATTCCACTGTTCTGACACTAAATTAGTCAAAAATATTCTTCATAATTAGACAATTCAAATTGTTTCATTGATTTACGGTTGAGTTAAATGTTCATTTACTGTTTAAATTAAAACACTTTAAATGAAAGTAGACTGCACAGGTTAAGAAATTTGGCAAAACAGTGAAACAAAAAAGCATATCAACCTTTCAAAATTATTCATTTATGAGACAAAATGCAATATTTTGATGCTTAAATTAATGACATTTTTCAAAAAGGTCTCTTGAGCTAAACAAGCTTTTCTCATTTGAAATTCAAATAAAGTCCTCATTGAAACTTCTTCGCAAACTGTTTAATGCTCCCATTAATTTCATTGTTGATTAATGACAACGCCAAAAGATTTATTCGCCTGTGATTCCGTCCATTAGCACAAAAATGTCGCCGTCCTGCATTGTATCTCAATCGAGTCGTTAATTAATTCACTTTGATATAAAGTTCCATTTTCATAAACTTTTACAACTTTCGATTCTTGAGATGATTGCTTTATTATCGTCCCTTGATGGAAGGTTCATGCAGCAACTTATGTACCAATTCAGACAAGAGAAGATTCCTCGAGCCATTCTATGGACATATTTGGCAATTCTATTGTCTTCATATTATTTCAAAGATTCATTAGGGAGATTTTCTACCGTCAAGTTTCGCGCATTGTTTTGAAAAAAAGCAAATGAAGAAAAGGTTGAATGCCACGTAGAAATTTCTTTCGGTTGGGTTTAATGTGTGAAGTACAAGTTACGAACTATAGATTTGAGAATAAATTAAAAGTGCCAATTAAACCTATGTTTCCCAAATTAACCTGTATTACCCAAACCTTTAAACCCAAATAACCTGTCCTTTTTAAACAGCAGGTCAAAACCTTTTCATTGACTTATCAATATAAGTATGATTAGTTTTTCACGTTTTATTGCTGACTGTTGGGCAAAGGGGACTACCCTATCACGTAAAAAATCTTTTGTTTCGGAATCTGCCAGTAGTAGACGTCTAAGTTCCAGAAAACTGTAGTGTCAGGGAAAAAGTTTAAAGTTAGAACCTGTACAATTTTCAGGCCTGATAAAACTAACACTCTGGCCCTCGGTGAAAAGGTTAGGAAAAATGTCCCAGCTTTGTCATGGATGTTTGTAATTTGGTTCGGAATCCACTTTAGCCGCAGGTCCAGGTCTCATATGTCTGTATAGCGTCTCGGAAAAAAGTCGACTTTTACTTCTACCAACATTGAGCAAGCAAGAAAATAGATTTTCTCGCAAAATCATAATTAATTTCGAAAATGAAAGCAGTGTTTGTGAAAAGTAAATATTGAGGTTAACCCTGTTGTTTACATTTGTGAGGATTACATATCTTTTTAATTAAAGACGATATCAATTTACTCCTGGGTTTCCAATCCACAATACCGGACACTGATGATTTGTTACAAAAAACATACTTTATAATTAGAATTCAATTGTTTCTGCTATTGCTTTTACGTTTGCGATAATTGTTCTATTTACTATGTAAATTAAAACAAGTTTAATGAAAGTAGGCTGCACACAGTTAACAAACAGAACAGGAAAACAAAGGCATATCATCTTTTCTAAATTATTCATTTACAAATACCACATACAAATGCAATATTTTGATGTTTAAATTAATGACATTATTCAGAAAGTTATCTTTTCCTAAACAAGCTGTTCTCATTTGAAATTCAAATAAAGTCCTTAATGAAACTTTTCTTCGCAAACTATTTAATGCTCCCATTAATTTCATTGTGATTAATGACAACTCCAAAAGATTTATTCGCCCACAATTCCGTCCATTAGCACAAAAATGTCGCCGACCTGAATTGTATCTCCATCGAGTCGTTAATTAATTCACTTTGAAATAAATATTCATTTTCATAAACTTTTACAACTTTCGATTCTAGAGATGATTGCTTTATTATCGTCCGTTGATGGAAGGTTCATGCATCGACTGGGGTACCACATCCCCCATTCAGAAAAGAAAATTCCTCGAGTAGCTTTCTAAAAGAGGCCATATTTGGTAATATGGCCTCTTTAGAAAAAGCTAATCGAGGAAATAAATGAATATGAAGACAATAGAGTCTTCATATTATTTCAAAGATTCATTAGGGATCATTCACTCTATCGTCAAGTTTTAAGAAAGCATGGTATATTATTTTGAAGAAGCAGTTGAAAAAGAAGGTTGTATGTCGGAAAGTTTGTTTTGGTTGGGTTTAATGTGTCAAGTACTGGGAATAACTCATAGATTTCAGAGCACATTAAAATGTTTAAAAAAGCAAAGATAAACGTTTTCAATAGTATTAATATAAGTCTGATAAGTTTTTCTCTGGCGCGAGTCGCGGAGGTGTCTGCATACTTGTAGTGGTTCGGAATCCACTTTAAACAGTTGGTCCCGGTCTCATATGACTCTAAGAGCGTC